>JAODAL010025132.1:0-59235 GCA_025379985.1 Phyllomedusa bahiana
AAAAGGGGGTTTTTTTTTAATTTATTTGGGGTTTTGAAATTAAAAGGGGGAGGAGTAGAAATGACAGAAACCTGGGGTTTAACACTCAGTAGCTCCCTGAGAGGAGAAGTAATGTCTGAGCATGTCTGACCTGGACTGAGGAGCTCTCAGCCCTGGATGTATCCCCTGGAGATGAGCTGTAAACAATGGATCACTAAAGGAACAGCTAAGACAAAAACCGTGCAGAATTTTTAATAATGATGAATGGTGAAAATGTTTATCATTTAATTTACAAACTTCCCACGTCAATTTTACTTCATAGCAAAACCCCTTTAAATACATAACATAGCCCATGAGGTATAGATGCACTAGGTTGAGAACATGAGCCCTAAACTTTTAGCTTTATTTTTTACGGCATATGGGCTACAACAAAGGAGCACGTTTGTTGTCTAAGTGAAGTAAAAGTTAAAAGTAAATTACCTGCTATTAACCCCTTACCGACATTTGCCGTACTCATATGGCAATGTCGGGTAGGGGTTCCCGCAAATTGCCGTATTAGTACGTCAAGGCGATCTTGCGCGCTCACATAAGCTGAGCGCGCAAGATTTTCGGCATGGAAAACCACGGTTTTATTACCGCTTGGCATCATGCGGTATCCCCCCCGGCCGGAGTGGAGCTCCGGCCGCGGGGGATTAACCCCCCGATGTCGCGACATCCGTGGAGTGAAAATCGCAGGCTGCGGGCAGCAGGGTGAGGCTCCTGCTGCCCGCGATCCCGGCGCAGTAACGGCGCTGAGCGCCGGTACTGATCTCCTACCAGACAGCCCAGAGGCTGAATGAGAGCATCCGGGTTGTCTGGTGACGTCACGATGCACACAATGCATTGTGGGCAGCGTAAACTGACAGTTGCCATTGGAGACCAGCATACAGCTAAGCTGTGTGCTGATCTCCTATTGCATGAACGATCTGACAATCGTTTCATGCAATTCCCCCTGGGGAAAAGTTTAAAAAGTGTGAAAAAGTAAAAAAAGTGTAAAAAAAGTAAAACACAAACACAAAAAAAAAAATAAAACACATATGTCGCCCTTTTCCCCTTTACAAACGCCATCGCCCCAAAAAAGATCAAAAATAAATAAAGTACCCATATTTGGTATCGCCGCGTTGGGGTAAGCGACCCCCACCCTATAAATCTGTCATGTTAATTAACCCGTTCGGTGAACGCCGTAAACCCCCCCCCCAAAAAAAACAGTCACAGAATTGCGATTTTTGTTCATCCCCCAGCACATAAAAAGGGGGTAAAAAGTCATCAAAAAACTCATATCAACATCAAAGTGATTTCCAATTAAAACGTTTAGTTCATCCCGCAAAAAAAAAGTCCTTACACAGCTCTGTATACGGAAAAATTAAAAAGTTCTGGCTATTAGAAGATAGTGATGCATAAATATTGTTTTACACAATAAAAACATCTTTTTTTTTCAAAAAAATTGTGCTTTCAAATAAAAAAACTACATAAATTGGGTATCACCGTAAAACGTCTCACCCAAAAGTAAAACTAATTGTCCGGATACTGCACGGTGAACGCTATTAAAAATAAAAATAAAAAACAAATGCTAGGATTGCAAATATTTTCTTTCACCATTTCCTTCCAAAAAACGGATTTAAAAGCGATCATAAAGTCTTGTCCCCCCCAAAAATGTTACCAATAAAAATGCCTTGTGATATGCAGATGCTAAGTAGAGGGCGAAAAGGCAAAACAAAAACTCTACAAGCCGTTCGTTCGGTACTCTCCTTAAGAGAGATCTTCCCTTCCTGAGCTACCCGATGCCTCCCACACAGCCAGCCAGCATCTCCTCTACTCTGCACTGAATAGGGACAAAAATCCCGAAACAGCGTTGTCTGTAGATGAGAGATACTAGCTTGGCTAAAAAATCCTTTTTGCTTTCTCAAGACTCGGTGGGTCAAAACAAATTGAGGATTTGTTACAACCAACAGAGGGCGCTGTGGGCTTCTCAGCCCCGTTCCCATAATGCCTTGTGATATGCAGATGCGAAGTAGAGGGCGAAAAGGCAAAACAAATACTCTACAAGCCGTTGGTTCGGTGCTCTCCTGAAGGAGAGATCTTCCCTTCCTGAGATACACGATGCCTCCCAGACTGCCAGCCAGTATCTTTTCTACTCTGCACTGAAGAGGGACAAAATCCCAAAACAGCGTTGTCTGTAGATGAGAGATACTGGCTTGGCTAAAAAATTATTTTTGCTTTCTCAAGACTCGGGTCAAAAGCAAATTGAGGATTTGTTACAACCAACAGAGGGCGCTGTGGGCTTTTCAGCCCCTTTCCCATAATGCCTTGTGATATGCAGATGCTAAGTAGAGGGCGAAAAGGCAAAACAAAAACTCTACAAGCCGTTCGTTCGGTGCTCTCCTTAAGGAGAGATCTTCCCTTCCTGAGCTACCCGATGCCTCCCACACAGCCAGCCAGTATCTTCTCTACTCTGCACTGAAGAGGGACAAAAATCCCGAAACAGCGTTGTCTGTAGATGAGAGATACTGGCTTGGCTAAAAAATCCTTTTTGCTTTCTCAAGACTCGGTGGGTCAAAAGCAAATTGAGGATTTGTTACAACCAACAGAGGGCGCGGTGGGCTTCTCAGCCCCTTTCCCATAATGCCTTGTGATATGCAGATGCTAAGTAGAGGGCGAAAAGGCAAAACAAAAACTCTACAAGCCGTTCGTTCGGTGCTCTCCTTAAGGAGAGATCTTCCCTTCCTGATGCCTCCCACACAGCCAGCCAGTATCTTCTCTACTCTGCACTGAAGAGGGACAAAAAATCTCGAAATAGCGTTGTCTGTAGATGAGAGATACTGGCTTGGCTAAAAAATCCTTTTTGCTTTCTCAAGACTCGGTGGGTCAAAAGCAAATTGAGGATTTGTTACAACCAACAGAGGGCGCTGTGGGCTTCTCAGCCCCTTTCCCATAATGCCTTGTGGTAAAAGTAATAAAACATAAAAAACTATATAAAATTTATATCATTGTAATTGTACCGACCCCCATAGTAAAGTTATCCCGTCATTTATCCCGTATGGCGAATACTGTAAAAATGAAGCCCAAAAACAATGGCGGAACTGCGTTTCCCCCTCCATTTCCATGGCCCAATGCTAAAAAAAAACTACGGAACACCTGTGCGCCCAAAATGCAAAATACACCCTTAGCTGAGATCCCTGAGGGGTGTTGAATCCAAAATGGGGAAACTACTTTGGGGGCTTTGGAGATGCGACATGGCCCCACCAATATCTGCGCGCCAAAAGCCAAATAGCGCTCCCTCCCTTGTACCCCCTGCCATGCGCCCAAACAGCAGTTTACACCCACATGTAGGGTATTGCCAAACTTGGAAGAAATTGCGTAACACAATTTTGGGGCTTTTTTTCCCAAGATTCCTTGTAAAAATTAAACATTTCAGCTAAAATTGCAGATTATTGGAAAAAATATTTTTTCTTTTATTTTCAGAGCCGAACACTAAAAAAATTTGTAGAACGCCTGTGGGGTCGATATACTCACTACACCTCTAGATATATTCCGTAAGGGGTGTAGTTTCCAATATGGGGTCTTTTTAGGGGTATTTATTAGGTTTGGAACCTTAGGGTGTCCGCAAACCTGAAATGGCCCCTAAATAAAATCGTAATGAAAATGAGGCCCCAGAGTCCAGTAGGTGCTCCTCCTATTCTGGGGCTTGTGGTTGAGCCAAATAATGCACTAGGGCCACATATGGGATATCTCTGAAAACGGCAGAATCTGGGGAATCAATATTAATTTGCATTTCCCTGATCACATTTACTGTATTCTTGTCAATAATGTATAAAAATTGAAAATCTGCAAAAAAAGTGAAATTTTGAAATTTCACTTCCACTTTGCTTTAATTCCTGTGAAACACCTAATGGGTTAATAAACTTCCTAAATGCGGTTTTGAATACTTTAAGGGGTGTAGTTTCTTAGATGAGGTCATTTATGGGGGTATCTAACATACAGGTCAATCAAAGTCACGTTAAAACTGGACTGGTCCCTAAAAAACGTATATTGCAAATTTTCTTGAAAATTTGAAAATTACTACTAAATTTATAAGCTCCCTAATGTCGTAAAAAAAAAAAAGACATTTAAAAAAATGATGCCAAACTACAGCAGACATAGGGTAGATGCTAGTTATAAACTATTTTGAGTGGAATAACTATCTGTCTTACATGCAGAAATGTTTGAAGTTTGAAATTGGTAAATTTTTCACGATAATTTGATATTTTTCACAAATAAACAATCATTTTTTGGACCAAAATTTCTTACTATCTTAAAGCACAATGTGTCCCGAGAAAACAGTCTCTGAATCACATGGATAGGTTATAGTGTCCAAACGTTATTCTCCCATATAGTGACACATGACAGATTTAAAAAATGGGGCTCTGTCAGAGAGGCCAAAACTGGCTCCGGCGGTAAGGGGTTAAAATAGTTTCATCTGCAGATGGCAATGTGACTTGCTGGTCATGGCAATATATAACATCTTCATGCTGATATTACAGTGATCTCTAGGGTCTGTGCAGCTACAAAAGATTTTTTTTTCAGTAGCACTGTATAATAATGTATAATATTAATAGTAGCCATGGCGGTCTGCCAAGTAGATGAAGGAAATATGAAGGGAATGGAGTTACAGCTGTAGCTATTATCATTTCATACAGAATGAATTCCTAGTCACAAGCAGATATAAGATCAGATAATATACACGTCCATGCTGGTATACAAGCTTACTGCGACATAAAGTCTCACGCCGACATTTCGATCGATGGATGTTGACAAACTGAACGAGCCTGATATACAAAGATACAGACTATCAAAGATACAGACTATCAATGGCACTGATAGCAATTGGTGCCAGGGCCATCTCTTCCATTGGGCACACTAGACAGTTGCCCAGGGGACCCACAAGTTTAGGGGCCCCAGGTGGTCTCTGTTTGTCCCAGGAATACAAGAAACATACCCTGGATCCCTTGGTTGGCTTTGCTTGTTTAACTGTTTGTGTGTTTTTAGGATTTGCAAACAGTTAAAAACCATGGTGTAGAAAGGATCCAAAGGCTCCCTGCCCTGCCAAGTAATCTTGCAGACTGCAGGCTGCCAGTGTCCAAACATAAGTGGTGTGATAATATGGGTGTGCTTGTGGTGGCTACAGGCATGACCTAGTGTGATGCCATGTATTTGGGCAGGGCCCACTGCAGTGCTCTGCCCATGGGCCCATAATGTTGTTGAGACAGTGCTGATTGGTGGTCAACCCTAATGAGAGAAGTGCTGCCTACTATCACAAATTCTGAAGCATAGGTTTGTTGTAAAAGTACACCTTTAGGACCCACACCTTGACTTTCAATTCTGTTTTAACACGGAACTCAGCTGTACTCTGAAATCCTGTAGAACAGAACTGAGAGTCATGTGCAAGCATTGATGAAAGAGGTGAACGTTAGCTATGAAGGTCAGTGAGGGCAGACTAACCGTCTACAGTGGAGCAGCCGTGTTTGGCTGTACTCGGAACTCCCATAGAATAGAATGGTGAGTCATGCGCAAGCGTGACTAGCTCCCAATTCTGAGTCGATTTCTTCGGGTGCATGTTCCCTAAGTGCAGGTCCCAGAGGGGAGACCCGTAGCTTTCACACTTTGATGGCATATCCTGGACAATCCCTTTAATGTCTTACACCAGTGCTTGGTCTTAAAAGTTTATGAAAACGGGAAGGAAGAGCAGGAAATAGCTGCAAAATGAGACAGACATAGACAGACTCACAGAAATGGGGCAGTAAGGCTATGTCCACATGGCATGGTTTTTGTCAGATTTTCAGACAGTTTGCGGATTTGGAAACTGTCTGAAAAACTTCAAGCAACCATCCCCATAGACTTTAATAAAAAAAATCCGCCCAGTAGTCTACACTGAACAATTTTCAACTGGATGGATTTCTATACCGCTGGCATTCCACAAAACTCGAAACATGCACAATCTTCTACCCAGTTTTTGGGCGAAAACTGTGCTATGTAGTGATTAGGGGGACTGCCGAATTCCCAAACTCTGGGCAGAAACATCCCCAAAACCATTGAAAAGATGATTAAATACCGGTTGGAGTCTTAATCAGGATCCGACCAGCATTTTACGCTTGCCGTGTGACCGTAGCCACTACTTTGTTCACAGCATTTAGTGCTCAGTATTGCTATCTGTGCAAATGCTACTGCGGGCCATAGAGCTATAGGGTATCAGGATCTCTGTGTGTGTTTGGCTATGTCTACACAACAATCATTTGCTGTTGGATTTTGAAGCATATTTGGTATTTAGAATCCACAAAAAAACGACTGTAAATCATCCCCCCAGACCTCAGTAGAAAATCTGAGCTGGACGTTTCAGAGGTTTGATTTGAAAAATTATTATTACCAAAATTATTTATATTTGCCAAATGCCAAAATAATGAGAGAGAGAAAATTGTTTAAGGCCTTTTTATTACTTGTTGCAAAGTCAAACGTTTATATACATTTCATTAGTATTTGGTATCATTGCCCTTAAACTTTATGACTTGGGTCAAATGTTTTGGATATCCGTCCACAAGCTTCTCACAATAGTTGGTGGCAATTTTGGTCCATTCCTCCTGACAGAACTGGTGTAACTGAGCTATGTTTGTAGGTCGCCTTGCTCTCACCTGCCTTTTCAACTTTTCCCATAAATTTTCAATAGGATTGAGATCAGGGCCTTGTGATGGCCACTCCAAATCATTTACTTGGTTATCCTTATGCCACTTTGTAACCAGTTTGGCAGGATGCGTTGGGTCATTGTCCATTTGGAAGACCCATTTCTTCCCAAGCTTTAAGTTCCTGGCTAATGTCTTGAGATGTTGCTTCAGTATTGCCTCATAATCTTCTTTCTTCATGATACCATCTATTTTGTAAGGTGCACCAGTCCTTTCTGCAGCAAACCAACCCCACAACATGATACTGCCACCCCCGTGTTTCTCAGTTGGGATGTTGTTCTTAGGCTTCCATGCTTCTTCCTTTTTCCTCCAAATGTAACAATGGTCATTATGGCCAAACAGTTAAATTTTAGTTTTGTCAGGCCATAGTACATGTCTCCAAAAATGTAGGTCTTTGTTCCTATGTTCACTTGCAAACATTAATCTGGCTTTTAAATGTTTCTTTTGGAGTAATGGCTTCTTCCTGGCAGAGTGGCCTTTCAGCCCATGTTAATACAGTACTCGTTTCACTGTGGATAGTTACACAATCTTTCGAGCTTCCGGCAGCATCTTCACAAGGTCTTTTGCTTTTGTTTTTGGGTTGATATGCACATGTCAGGCCAAAGCGCGTTCATCTCTGAAACACAGAACCCATCGCCTTCCTGAGCGGTATGATGGCTGCACATTCCCATCTTGTTTGTACTTCCGTATAATTGTTTGTACAGATGAACAAGGCACCTTCAGTTATTTGGAAACTGCTCCCAAGGATGACCCAGACTTGTGCAAGTCCATATTTCTCTTCCCGATATCTTGGCTGATATCTTGAGACTTTCCCATGATGTTGCACACAGAAGCAGTGTGTTTCTGATGTACATTAAAAGACATCCACAGATGTGTCTCTAATTAACTCCTAGTGTATATAAACTTTTGACTTTGCAAAAAGTAATAATGCCTTAAAAATGTTCTCTCTCTCATTATTCTGGCATTTGGCAAATATAAATAATTTTGGTAATCGTAACTTACAAAGTTTATTCTGATTTCGTGTCAGATTATGAGAAAAACATGCATATGTGTCTTTTTATATAGTGTGGGAAACTTCTGATTTCAACTGTACATTGTGGGCGACATGTATGAACGGGGCTGCGCTAGTTTTCTGGTGTACTTTGAGCCCAAAAAAATGTATTAACAGGTGCATTCCAAACTTTGGCGTGATAAGTACATTTATAATGTGCTAAAGACACTTTTTAGTGCGCCAAAGATTAGGGGTGTTCTGGGGGCGTGTCGCACCACATTCATAGGAGTAGACACTTTTATGATTCTTTGACGACAAATCTAGGCACAGAACAGTTAGAACAACCAGACCAAGATAAAGGTGGTCTGCCTGAGCCAGACTTGTCGTGTTGGCACTAGACTGCGCCTGTATGTATGACCTGCAGAAGAAGAGCTTCATACATTCTGGCGCATTCTACACTGCCTTAAAGCTATTTAGAGCTGGCCTGTCAGCGCCAGGATTCATACATGTCGCCCTGTATGTTGAACACTTGTTGAACCAGTAGTCAAGGGTCTTGTTGCTCAATTAGGCAATGCCTGCATGGCAAGTGTCAAAATGCCCTCCAAAATCCGACGGCAAATCCGAGCAATCTGTGCTGTATAGACTACTGCACGAATTTTTCATTGCTGTGTACCGTTGGGTTTTTGGCGGATTCAAAGTACTGAATCCATCGAAAATCCGACTGTAAAGCTATGCCATGTAGAAACAGCCTTAGCAAATGGCTTCTGCCACTTTAGATTTTGTTATATTTACAGCAGAGAAGATCAGTCATACAGTAGCCACATTTAAGTTACATGTCATGACAACTTTTTCTTCATCCATGTGGGATTTATCCTGTAGAATACATTTTCTCAATTATTAGAATGTCCTTTTGTCTATATTAATGTACTTTTTTACTCTACATCCATCCATCATGTTGTTTTTTTTTACAAGCTATTGTACCTCTACAATGTGGGGCTCTGCCAGCATAAGTTTGAAATTGGGTAACTCTAACCACGTGACTTCAAAATAATGAAAAAAACGGGCCCCTAACAATACCTCTGATTTGTAACTTTGATACCATTTGACTTACAACTCCCAACCTGTTGTATAATTTTCTCATCATCAAGCAAAAACGAGTCACTGTTAGAGCGCATTGAGCACTCAGATATTAAAAGTACTAGGACACAGAAAGATTTTTACATCTTTTGATGAACTGTATTACTTATTTCGTTAGCATTATTAACTACAGTGTGTCATGCAATGTTTTATAATTTGACAATGGGCTCGTTTTTTTACAGGTTATATCTTTTATGATGTTTTTTGCTTATTTACGGATTTGTTATGTCAACTGTGACTGGACTGGGTTGTCCAGTGAAAAAAATTTAATTCCATAGAGGTGCTCCAAAAAATGAAGAACATTTTTTACCTGGCTCTCTCCAGCAGCTTCTGGGTTCTCGTCCCACCACAGAGGAGAGGCTGACACTCCATTCACTTACAGTGGAAGGCAAGCCCCTCCAGGATGTTGGGACGAGAACCCGGAAACTCTTTTTGACCACCCCGCCACCTATGGAATATAATTTTTTTTTATCAGACAACCCGTTTAATGAATTTGCATCATCTATGATATCACAAACCAGAGCTCTTTTTGAAAATGGAACTTTAATGTCCTTTTACTTTTTTATGCTGTAGGTCCAGCATGTTTTATATACTGTTTCTAATGGAGAAGAACTTTTGCCCAAAATGTATTGGTCCATATTTGTTATTGCTGACTTACAGTTAGCATAAGCCTAGGCAGTCTAAAAATGTGGCAGATTTCTCACAGTGGCTCAAGCTGTATGGTAATTCCAGTGCCTCTTTAGACTTGTCTGGCTCTTTTAGGTCAACTGTAGTTGTCGTACTTTCTACCCCAGAATTTTGGTGTATTTCGAGCACAGCATGTGGCATCATAGCCATGCCTTCTTACTCTTGAATCCACGCCCACCGTTTGCTATGTCACACCGATTTTCGAAACTTTTCTAAGAATCTAAAGCCCAAAATGTAATATGCTGTGCAAAAATTACACCACTTTTTGGATACTTTCTTTTAAAATCTCAGGGAGCAACTATCACAGAAAACTGACATGGTTATCAGGGTATGTGTAGGGAAGCACAGAAACTAGTCCACCTCCATCACCAGGTCCCCACACCATCCCCCCCCCCCCCCCCCAAAAAAAAAAAACACTGGCAAAGGTTGTACCATAAGGGCAACCAACACAGTACATGGTAAATGGGAACTCACCAGTGTTGTATTCATGAGGGAGTGTAGGAACTTACCTATATCGTTTTCATCAGGTGGTATGGAGAAGTACTCCCTTTACAATGGTCCAATAGACAGTCTTCCCAAGTGGATTCCATTAAATGGGAATAAAAATAAAACCCTATATGAACCCCAAGTAATTCCCTATGATGACCGTTGGTGGTGTAACTGCCATGAAACAGGCAAGACCCTGAGGAAACCGTATTATTCATTCTTAGATTAAATAGTTACGAATCCAAATGTGTTTCCACAAAAATATTGGTTCATCAGCGGGTTAGCCGTGAAATAATGAATAAACTCAGGATGCAGGAAGTGATGGTGCTTACCAATAGTGAGGATGTATGACCTTCTGGACAACCACAATAGTTAATGTGGGTAATTATCTATATAAGACATCAATTAAAGGATCTGATTATGACCTCTGAGATACAACTTCTACAAAAAAACAAATACAGCCCAAAATAATTAAGTGGCCATATAACAAAGTCAAATAAACACCTACAACCAAAAGGAACCACACAAAATGTCTTACAAAAAATTGTATTACAAAAGAAAAAAAATAAAGTCTAGATAGCACATGAGTGTGGGAATACAAAAATTAAATTAAAATACATAATACAATATGTTACCCTCTGGACAAATGATTATATATAATAATTACTTTTAGCTGCTCAATAAAGTGATTATCAAATGATAGTTTATTATCATGGTCAAGTATATGATGTACAAAGAGTTATCAAATATATAGCATACAGTATAAATCCATGAGTAGTCAAACCCCAATCTAACCAAAGAAGATAAAAAAGGGAGTAAGAAAGTATCATAAAGCTTACCGACCAGGGTTATGTGAGCATGCCCAACGCACGTTTCACAGTCCTCTTTCTCAGCTCGTAGCTGGCCTCAGAGTAGACGTTGATGGGACTGAGCTGAAATATTACATGCAACTATGGACAACATAGTTTATAGAAGAAGGAAGCCATGTTTTTCTTTAGCTGAAGTTTTAGCTTTTGCTCAGTTTGACTTCATGTAAATAGTGGTTAGCTGAACTGGTGGAACAATATCCTTTGGGTAGAAACTGATGAATGTGCATTTATTGATTTTGTTTAAATTACTTAACTTTCTCTAGACAAAATAAAGTGTTGTACTACATTGCAGCCTCACTGTTAGGAATGAAGATAGAGGTGAAAATGCAGGAAGAACGCCCCACACGACAAAGATGGAGAATATACAAGCTGTAGAAGAATGGTGAGTTCCTATTTTATTGCTACTATGCAGTATATCAGCAAATCAAATAATTCAAGACTTAAGGGGTATTTTCCTGTACTAGTTCTTTTTTTAGGTTAACCTCTAGGCATGTACAGAGAGATGAAAGACTTCAAAATCTGTTCTCAGCCTCAGCATTCAGCAATGTTTTCTGCTGAGCCGATCACATGCTCTTAGTTACCGGAGTCTACTGACAAAATTCTTCCTAATTCTTAAGACATATATTTGTAATGATAGGCCAGCATAGTAATGTTAAAGAAACATATTTTTACTATTCATTTTGTATCTATTTAGTCGACTATGTTTAATATAATAAAGCTATTTCCCTAATAATTAAGAAGATCTTGCATGCTGCATCCACAGCCCACAGGGACTGGTTTTCTATTGAACTTCACTAAATATTGGATGTTGCCTGTGGCTGCTGCATAGACTCTGTTGACAACAAAGGTTGACACAGGTTGAGAGAGACCGTTGGGTTTATGTAAGCAAAATAAAAAGAGTATTCACCAGAACACATCAGCCTGTAAGGGAGTGAAACCGGCGTATTATGTAAACTGTACAAGAACCACACAGACTGTATGTTTCCCCTCTTAAAGGCTGGTAAGCTATGGGACCATGGACGTAACTATAGCAGGAGCAGCCATAGCAGCTGCTATGGGGCCCAGAGGTGGAGGGGGCCCACTAAGGTGTAAGAACATTGAACCATTTAGTAAATAATGGGGGTATTCTGCTACTTACCACTACTATGGGGGCTACCTGACATATAGCACTGTTTTAAGAGCTTTAATTATTGCTACCTACACTGCTGCTTGAGTTCCCCATCGTTAGGTGTTGGGGTCCTGTCTAATTTTTGCTATGGGACCCTATGAATGCTAGTTATACTTCTGTATGGACTGAGTGTTATGTTTGCTGCCTAATTATGCTTTTTATTGCAGGAGACACCACCTTGAGATACTAATGTGAACTGTAAAATGTAGCATTTGTTTTGTGTTATTGAACTGATTTGCTGCAGTTCCACTTGTGCGGGTAGTGCCTGCTATTAAGCACACCAGAAAAAGGGGAGTTCTCCTGGAAGAGTTGGCAAGTCTACTGAGTGACACACAGGTGGTACAGGCTCAGAAGCTGTAATGTAATGTATAACCAGGCTCCCACTTTGGCGGCCAAGAATAGAACTAATTACTAACCCAGTAGATGCCATGGCCAGTAATAGCTATGACATCTAGGTGGTTAACAGAGGGAGAGGGCTCCCTCCATCTAACCATTGGCACCCCACAAACAAGATTGGGGGGTCCTGATGGTTGCCATGGCCAAGTAATGGCCTCCTGATCTGCCACATATGAAGCTAATTAGGCCCTGCCAGAGACATAGTCTATGAGGCTGCCTACTACAGACATAATACATAGCTATAAAGCAATGTATTGCTATGTATTATAAAAAAGCAATCAAGTGATCGCATAGTGCATTCCCATATTGGGACAAAAAAGTAAAAACTACACACACAAAAAAAGTAAAAACACAGTTAAAAAACGATTGCATTAAAAGTAAAATAAAAAAACACAACAACCATTTTCCCAATTGTTTGCAAAAAATAAAATAGGTACACATATTTTTTCCTGTCTGTAATCATCCAGTCTTTAAAATTATCATGTTATTTAATCCATATGGTGAACACTATAAAAAAAATTCCAAAAGTATATTTTGTGTTCATCCAGGCCCAGAAAAAATTGAATAAAAGGCATACTTTCCAACACTCCCAGAACTTTCAGCAAACTCCTGGAAGAAAGGAGACCTGAAGTTGGAGCTGGCAAGTCCCCTTCACCTCCTGATAAACCAGGTGATGTCAGGTTAATGGGACCAGACCACTGTCCTGACACCTGGTTACATGCAGAAGGCCCGTGCCACAGCTGCAGCATATATTCTAACTGCAGGAACAGCCTTTGTGCACATGAGTTTTTTATGCTGCACTCTGCATCATGGGTCCATGTGCAAACCACCAGTCGCTCCCTGCCTGACAGCACCCACAGTTTCTTGTATTCAGTGGTGTAGGGTTTTTTACTCTCTATCACTGCATATGCAAACAAAGCTAAACAAAGCTGAGTGACTGCTGTTTTGATGTGGTGTCACCTAGTTTTATTCCAGCATCCACCTACATACATCCCAACAGCAGTCAATCAGCTTTCCTATCATGGAAAAGCTGAAATCAATGGCTTTATAAAAGGGGGTCTGATATGTAAAATTGGGCACAGTATATAAAAGGTGAAGGAGTGTGGCGCATGCAAAAACATTTGGCAGAGCATGAAGCATGCACATTATTGAGTCTTACTGAAGCCCACTCTCAAAGGTTGACAAGTTTGCTATGAGGTATTAGGTATGTAGGGCTAGGATAAGGAGTCCTGTAGATCGAAATTATTGGTCTGTGATTAAACTGTGAGTCAGGCCAGGTTCCCAACATGTGGCATGCTCTGAGAGAGTGAGTAAGGGTATGTCCAGACAACGAGTAAAATTTACTTGTCGGATTCTACTGTTGAAACTGTGTTAGATAACGCAGTTTTCAATCAGTATTTCACATGGATTTTTAATTGTTGTTTTTTCTTGCGGATTAACAATCAGAAAACTAGTCCCATTCCCATACATAAATATGTCGTTTTGGACACAGATCTACATGTAGAATACAACATAAGAATGAACATGTACAAAGTTTTTAGTCTTAAAAACCGACTGTGAAATTATGTGTTATATAGACTACAACACATATTTTCTATTGAGGTCAATGGGGATGGTTTACTTTTGGTTTTAGACAAGTATTTCAAGTCAGAATCTGTGTGGATTCCAACTTGAAATACTGGTCATGTGGACTGAGTCTTATGTGGAGCAGTGAGAAGAGTGGTGTCAACTGTGTTCTCTCCATGTGCATAATGAGTAGCTTCTGGCTTACTGACCTACAGGGAGAAATACAAATGCAGGATACAAGTCCTGACCTGTGAGACTAATGTGTGGGTCATAGAGGGAGCGGAATTCCCACTGGCAAATGAGTTTCAATGTGCATAAATATAAGGTTCTGCATCTGGGTACTAATAATCTGCAGGCATCATATGTCCTAGGGGGAAAAAAACTGGTAGAATCGCTTGTTGAGAAAGATCTGGGCGTTCTTGTGGATCATAGACTACAGAACAGCATGCAGTGTCAATCAGCTGCCTCTAGGGCAAGTAAGATATTGGCTGGTATTAACCCCTTAAGGACCCTGGACATATGAGTACGTCCCAAGGTCCATAAGGGGCTTTGCAGGGGGATCACTCCGCTAATCCCCGCTAACACCTGGCCATTACAGCGCGAATGGGCAGCGTCGCCCGCCCGCGCTGTTTAACCCAACAGACACCGCGGCAAAGATGGCCACAGTGTCTGAATGAATGACGATCGGTGCCGCACACCGATCATCAGGGTCATTGGCACCGTCGCAGCATAGCTGCAGCGATCCGACGTCCGGACATGGCAGTGGGGAGCCTTGGGAAGGCTCCTGTCACTTCCATGTCCTGGTTTGCCCCACTTCCGTCTGCAGACAGGAAGTGGGGAAACCGCCATCTTGGTACAGATCGCGCAACCTAGTAGTCAAGCACCATAGGTGGCCTCAATGTTAAAGTAAAAAAAATATATAAAGTTTTACAGTACAAAAAAAAAGTATTAGAAGTTCAAATCACCCCCCCTTTCCCCATTTTACAAATAAAAACAATAAAATAATAAAAAAGTTACACATATTTGGTATCGCCGCATCCGACAAAGTCCGATGTACAAAAATATAATATCATTTATCCCGTGTGCTGAACACCGTAGAAGAAAAAAAATTCCAAATGCCAAAATTTCGTTTTTTGGTCATTTTACGTCACTTAAAAAATGGAATAAAAGTGATCAAAAAAGTCGCATGCATTCCAAACTGCTAGCGATAAAAAGTACACCCTCACTGACGTCCATAGGTGTTAGTACAAAAAAGTTATTGGTCGCACAAACTGGCACCGCGGCGCAAATTAAAAAAATAGAAAAAGTTTGAATTTTTTTACAGTACCAAAACATAACGGAAACCCTACATGTTTGGTATTGCTGGATGCGTATCAACCTGTAGAAAACAGATAATATATTGTATTGACCGAAGATTGAACGCCGTAAAAGCAAAACCCCCGCAAACGTGGCGAAAATATTTTTTATTCACAATTTGTCCCGTTTGGAATTTTTTTTGCGGTTCCCCAGTATATTCTATAGTACAGTAAATAATACCATTAGAAAGTACATCTTGTTCCGCAAAATAAAAGCCCTCATAGGTATATGTAGGTTGAAAAATAAAAAAGTTATGGCTCTGGGAAGGCGTGGATGGAAAAACGAACGGGTCAACAACAAAAAAACGCCGGGTCCTTAAGGCTATGTTCACACGGCTTATTTCAGAACGTATTTACGTCAGATTGCCGATCGTAAATACGATCCGAAATCAGAAGTAAATCAGTTGCTATTAAGTGTCACATAGGGTGGCACGTATTTCATGACGGATTTACAATCCCCATTCATTATATGGGGTAAATCCATTGCGAAATCCGGCCTAATAATTGACATGCACATTGTTTTTCCGGCCGTTTTGCGGCCGCAAATCTGCGGCAATACGGCACGGAAATACATGTCGTCTAAACGACATCACGTATTTCCCAGGAAAACCCATGTTATAGGGCCTGCAACTTATTTCCGACTTATTTCGGCACGGATTTACTACAGCAAATACGGCGGCAAATCCGTTCCGAAATAAGCCATGTGAACGAGCCCTAAGGGGTTAAAAGAGGCATGGACCCGTGAGACAAGGATGTAATTTTACCGCTGTATAAAGCATTGATGCAACCTCACTTGGAATATGCTGTTCAGTTCTGGGCCCCAGTTTATAGAAAGGTTTTAATGGAGCTAGAGAGAGTGCAAAGACGAGCAATCAAACTAATAAGGGGAATGGGATATCTTAGTTATGAGGAGAGGTTGGAAGAATTTAACTTATTTAGTCTTGAGAAAAGATGGCTCTGGGGAGACATGATTAATTTATATAAGTATATAAATGATCCCTACAAAAAGTATGTAGAATAGCCTGTCTGAGGAGCTGGTCACAGCAGGAACAGCTGCGAGTTTCAAGAAAGGCTTAGATATGTACCTGAAACTAAAGAATATTAGTACGTATGTAGCCATATAAAATTCTAGATCCAGTCTGATGGCAACTCTGGGATCAGAAATGAAATCTTCCTTAGAGCAGATTGGTTCTTGCTTTATGGGTTTCAAAGCACTCACCAGTAGGGGAAGCTAGGCTTAAAAAAAACTCCTTATCTCCCTCCCTTCACTCACATTTTCCCCACCCTTGGTTGAACTTGATGGACATGTGTCTTTTTTCAACGGCACTAACTATGTCAGACTATGTTAAACAATGACTGTGTCAGAACATTGGTGAAAGGGAGTGTAGTAGTCATGGATATGGAATGCAGACTCCTGTAATGCAAATGAGACATCACAGAGCGAGTAAATCAGTGTGATTTAGCTGTTGTCTGGAAGTCGCCTGCATAAAGTATAACATCTGAGTAACTCAAGTGCAGCACAACCTCTGGTCGGGACAAGTCCCTTGTGCTGTGACTGGCTGGCTTGCGTCACTCTCCTCTGAGTTGTATGAAACAGGCTGCCTGTACTTGTCTTTGCTCTTTACAGTGATAGCTCTAATGTAAAGGATCTGGGCAATTACTTAGTCTCTTTAGCTGCCAAATTCACTCCCCCCCACCCACATAACCTACCCTTATACACTCTGCTCACCGCACCCATGTTACACACCTTTATACACTCTGCTCCACCCAACCATATAAATCACCCTTATACACTCTGTTCCCCTACCTATATTACACACCCTTATACACTCTGCTTCCCCCACCCATATAATACAACCTTATGCAGTCTGCTCCCCCACTCATATAACACACCCTTTTACACTCTTCTCCCCCCATTAATATTACACACCTTTATACCCTCTGCTCAATCCACCCATATCACACACCCTAATATGCTCTGTTCCTCACACCATTATAACACACCCTTATACACTCTGTTCCCTACCCATGTAACACACCCTTATACACTCTGCTCCCTTCACCCATATAAGACACAACTTTATACACTCTGCTCCCCACACCCATATAACACACCCTTATACACTCTGCTCCATCCAGCCATATTACACACCTTTATACACTCTGCTCCCCCACCCATATAACATACCCTTATATACTCTGCCTGATAAAAGAAGGGGGAGGGTCGGAATGCATTTCTCACATTTGTTTCATCATTTCAGGCTGTATTTATAACTTGCTTAGTAAGCCTGGGAGGGAGGCGACTATCACAGCTTTCCAGGCATGCAAACTGACCATTGCAGAAGGTCTGGAAAGCTGTGACATCCACTCCCTCCCACCGCTCACACCGAAGGAAGATGATGACTCAGGAGGGAGCAGAAACATGGAGGGGGTGTGAAGATGTCACCACTCTTCAGTGAGGGAAGACACGCATACTGGGAGGAGAGACCCGCTCCTGGATTTGAAAATCTAAGCGAGTGAAAAACTCAGATGAATGCAAAAGCCTGTAGTGAGAAAACCTTTTAAGGAACCCATAAGACAAAAACCTATTAGTCCTAAAGTAAAATTTTATTACTGATCCCAGAGTTGCCATCATACTGAATCCATATATTTTATACAGCTACATAATTATTAATATTATTTAGAAGTAAGTGGTTATCTAAGCCTTTGTTGAACCCTTCAACATTTCCTGCTCTGACCAGCTCCTCAGGCAGGCTGTTCCACAGATTTATAGTTCTCATGGTGAAGAAGGTTTTTTTCTCCAGACGAAAGCAATGTCCCCTTGTCTTTTGAGGGAGTTTTACATGAAATAGCTTTTGACCATACTTTCTTTACGGGTCATACTATATAGTATACTATACTATAAGATCAAGACAAATACAATAATTACACACATAATGATACAGAAAGAGAGAGGACCCTGCCCGCAAGGGCTTATAATCTAAAATGGAGGAGGAAGGAGAAAGATGTTTTATGTTTTGTGTAACCACCAAACCTGAGCTACCTCATCTCATTAAGGGTTCTTTCACACAGTGCAGTTTTGGTGCAGTTTTAACCACGCTCCAATTAAACTGCCTTTATTACCAGCAAGCTTCTTTCAGTTGTGGAAATTGTTCAGAAATGTGTTACAAGTAAGTAGTCAATTAATGTGTTTGAAGTCTTGTGAATTATAATCACACTAATTGATTTCTCACTTTCCAAACAGCTTAAATAAGTGAAAGAAGCTTGCTGATGATAAAGGCATTTTAATTGGAGCGCAGTTAAAACTGCACCAAAACTGCGCTGTGTGAAAGCACCTTAAATAGTTCTCACTGGCTCCTCTCAAGATCACCATCAGCCCATAGCATTAACCACTCTGCACAGGAGTTACTGCTAAAGCCACAATACACGTTTAATCTCTCTTTCATCTTTTCAGCTCGTATTTTAGTATCTGGTGTTTTGTAATATACTGGCATATGTAGATTTTTTTGTAAAAGAAGGAGCTGACGGAGCTGCAGCCTTAAAGAAGATGTGTTAGCTATCTTGATGCAGACTTGGACTCGCCCTTAGGGCATGTCCCCACGGCAAGGGTTTTCGGCCGTTTTTTAAGGCGGTCTGCAAAACCGCAAACCACCTGAAAAAACGGCCGAAAATGAGCACATTGGTGCTCTATGGAAAACCCATGCAGCAGCCCCATGGCACGGGTTTTCCGCTCGGCAGTTTTTCCACCTGCTGGCAACTCAAATAACATTGAGCATGTTCATATGAACACCTCAATGGGAGGGGGGATTGCTGTTCTCCGCTCATCGCCAAAAAAAGCCGACCACCCCCCTCCCCCCCGACCTCCCCCCGCGGATGAACGCACCCTTAGGGCTCGGAAACTGCAGATGCTGTTTGGTTTTATCAGACCCAGATTAGCTCTTCAATAACATCAGGGTTTTTTTCCCCATAATATTACCCCTGTAACTGGGGCTTATATATGAGCCCCAGTTACAGGAAAAATCATAAAAGAAAAAAAAGTTATATAAAAAAATGCCCCCCAAAGGTTGTTTGATCTTATGGGGGCACAGTATGCAATATAAATTTTAAAAAATTACTTAAAAAGATCAAATAAGAGCCCAAACTGCAGCTTTCAATCCTACCCCTGACAACCCCAAAATTTTATATGACCTATATACTGTAAACAATATGAAAATTACCTTTTTTTTTTTTACTACTTTCCCTCATACTCGAAAAAAAATAAAATAAAAATTGCATAAAAATAAAGCTTATTATATCATGGAAAAAGGGTGAGGAAATTAGCAGAATAGCCAAGTGTGATAAGGTGTTATAGCCCTCAATCCCGCGTGTACTAAGTAGAAGGAAAATATAACTAGTCAGGCAGTGGGAAGGTGGGTAAATGGCCCAGTCATGAACTGGTTAACAAAGGTTCCTGCAACGGCAGAAACACTGCATGGGGGAATAACCCACTTTGTCATTTGGATGTGCTGTATGGATCTCTTCAGTACCCATCATAGACACTGATGACATATCCACAGCTGTTTTTACATAACTCCAGTACAAGTTGATATAGATGTCCTTTAAAACACCTCTCCATTCCTACTCTGCACGTAGCAGACAACTCAGGACAGGGATCATGGGATGTGCCTAAAAAACTTAGCAGTAAAATTACCCAATCAGCTCTGCTATTCCTAGCTGAGCCTGTGTATAGGGACATTGCTCATAGAAGGGTTTAAACAGTAGGCCAGGACACAGAGCTCTAAAGAGTATAAGTTTGTAAGTAACAGAGATAAACAAGCTTCTATTTTACTGATCGGGACACAGCAGGAGTGCATCACCACCCTTTCCACCCACGGCCAACTGCAAAAGAAATTTGAGAGAAAAGAGAGAGGTTTTCAAAAAAGGGGAACCCCTGGGGTAAACAAGCAAAAAAATAAGAATAATCCAGCTCTAAAAGGGAAGCAAAATCAAAACACAGGGAAACAAGTTTGCAGAAGAAATTTGAGCGAAAAAGAAAAGGGGGGTCAATAACTAGGGAAGCCTGTGTAAACAAGCAAAAAATAAGAACTAATCTAGCTCTGAAAGGAAGCAAAATCAGAACATCAATGTATTTGGTAATATTTATTTACCGTTGCCTACATTTATTTACCTTTGCCTAAAGCTAATTATTGTGGTGAGAGTACCCCTTTAACATTTCTCAGACAGACGCTTCCCACCCCAAAAAAAATTACCAAATGCAAATTATACCCTTAGAAATTGTACTGGATCTTCACCAAAGCTACATAATATACCATTTCCCTACCATAATATTACCATTTACCTCTAAATAGTACGGGAATTTTATATTACTTTTTTTTTTTTTTTTTATTTTTAAAATAAAAAAAATTTTTTTCAGGGTTTGTCGAGAATTTTTTAAAAGGAACCCCTTGCACTGACTCCCAATGCAGATTTTGAAAACTGTGAAATAATTAATTCTAACTTCTTCCATAGTTCCTCTCTAACCCCTTAAGGACCAAGCATTTTTTTTTTTAATTTTTTACCTCATCAGATCTGTTACGGTTCCGGACGGGGAATTTGACCCACGGGCCCAAACGAAAAGCGAAGGTTGAAACCCAACCCAGGGAAGGGAAAACTAAGTAGGTCCCGGAAATTCACCAAAAGCCCGCCGCAAAGGGGGAGGGCCCTTGCTGCGGCGGGAGCCCTCCCAGGTCGTTACCCCTGACTGACTTGTTTGCGGTGGCAGCCAATTTAATAGCGGGTGCAAAATCGTCAGGCAGGTTCGTAGTCGGGGTCAGGCAGGAGGTCAGGACGGGCAGTATGGTTCGTGGTGGGGAAGGCCCAGGCGGTCGGGCAGGGGGGGGTAGGGGGGATACGTGGTAAATTAGACGGAAGCCAAGGGGAAACGGCACAGGGAAGATCGGACGAGAAAAAAGGGAAAACACTTTCACAATAGGAAAGGCACAAAAGGACCCGGGCGGGGAAGCGGGCGGAACCCCCCCAAAAAGGGGAAAAAAAAGGGGTGGGGGGGGGGGGGGGGGGGGGGGGGGGGCAGTGCCCCAATTCCCCAAATTTAAACCGGGTTGCACTGCCCCTTTAAATCCACAGATCCGGCGCGCGCGCCTTAGACCCACGGGGACGCGTGCGCCGAAGCAGAAAAACTCCCGAGGAAGACGGGGAGCGCGGCCGGGTAAGGGGTGACATCCCGGGGAAACGAGTGGCCTGCCCCCCCGCACCCGGGCGGCGGCACCCGCCCCGGGGCCCGGGGCGAGCTGCGGGGGGCGCCCGGGGGAGCGATCGGGGGGCGCCAAATGCAACAGTACCCCCCCCCCCCCCCTTACCCCCCCCTTCTTCCGGCCCTGGGGGGAATCTCTGCAGTAACTCCCCCGGCCCCGATGTTTTCCTCCGGTCCCACGTCTCCCCCGGGGCCAAAACTCCTTCCAGTCGATCAGGAAAAACCCCCTTTTCCCTTGATGGTCTTCTGTCTAGGACCCTCTTTTACAGTGAAAAATGTTGGGGGGCCTCTGCTTCAAAAAGAGGGAGGCTTGACCCTTTGGGGAAAAACGGTTCGGACCACGGGTTTTCAAAAAGGGGGAACCCTGGAAGGATTAGGGAATACGCATTGTGGGGGGGGAGCCGGATTTTGTGGGCAGTGGGGTTTTAAAGCGGGCGGAAACTTCAAAGGTCCTAGTACCGGGCCCCAAATTTTGTAGGGAGGGGATCTTCACCGGATATAGGGGGCCCAAAAGGGCCAACCTTGTCCCCCAGGCGAAAAAAATGGGGGGGGGTCTTCTATTTTGTCCGCTTGGCCCTTCCCAATTTTGTGCGGTTTGCATGCTGCAGAGACTGGCCGTCTTTTTTTTTTTTCCAAAATGGACCCCAATATCTTGGGCAAGAGGGGCCCGCTCCCGGCATTCCGTTTATGGGGGACAATGGTAATGGAGGGGGGGGATCGGGCCCCTAGCCCGATGAAAAAGGGGGAGGAAACCCAGTGGATTCCGACTCCAGGGAATTGTAGGAAACTCCCCCAAAAGAAGCAAGCGGCCCAGCATCCTGTCGAGCCAAAAACAAAATGTCGTAAATACCCCCCCGAATTGATTGACCTCCCCCACTTGGGTTCTTTTTGGGGGTTTGGTAGGCGGAAGAAAAATTCGAGGTTCACCTGAAACCCGGAGCGAGGGCCCCCAAAAACCCTCGACAAAAATTGGACCCCGGATCGAGACAATGGTGGGGAAGTCCGTGAAAGGCGGAAGAGGGGGAAAAAAAACCCTGGTTGGCCAACTGGGGGGGGGGGTTACCCCTTTGGAAAGGGGGAAAAAAAGGGTGCGCCTCTTCGAAAAACTTCCGCGACCACCCAGATGCCCGTGTTCCCCAAAAAGGAGGCAAAATCCGTGACGAAACCCATTGCCCTTAAGCCAAGGGGCCCTAGGGAGGGGGCAGGGGCCCGGAGAAAACCCACGGGTTTGTGGGGAGTTCTTGTTACACAAAAAGAAAAGCAGGGAATTAACAAAATCCTTGATGTCCCTAGCAAGTTCGGGGCCCCCCCAGTAGAAACGGGGAGATTAAGAGGAAGGATTTGCGTTTTTCCGGGGTGACCACCCACAAGAAAACCCAGGGGTCCCCATTTAAAAAATTTCTCCTTGGGGAAGCGCGGACGGACATAAGTCTTCCCTGGGGGAGCCTTTCCGGGATTTTTTTTTTGGAGCCATCGAAAACAGGCGTTCGGGGGAAATTTAATGTTTGGGGGTTTGCCCCCTCACCCAACACATCGGAGAACGGGGGAGGCCCGGCCCTGAGTTCTTCTTGTGGCCAAAAATTTGTATCGGAAAATTTAAAAGCCGGGGAAAAAAGGGGGACCACCTGGTTTTACGGGGTTTGAGCTTGGGGGCCCAATTTTGAAGGTTTTTAAAATTTTTATGGTCGGATAAATGGTGAGGGGGTAGTGAGCACCCTCCAGAAGATAACCCCAAATCCTCTAGGGCTAGCTTAAATACCCAGCAACTCCCGGCCCCCAAATGGTGAATTTTCCTCTCGCAGGGGGGGAAAGTTTTGGGAGAAGAAACCCAACAGGTGACCATCTTGCCTTTTGCCCCTTTTTGGGGTTTAAAATTGCCCCAAACCCCCGACCGAGGAGGCGCCCAACCCCAGAAAGAAGGGTTTTTCCGGGAAAAACCCGGCCCCTGGTCAGGACGGGCGCCGAGGCAAAGGGGCTGCCTTAATTTAGAAAAAACCCTTTTCGGCCTCTGGCGGGCCACCCCTGGGGTTGGGAGTTCTTCTTGGTAAGTAAATGATGGGGGCCACCAAGGAGAATAATGCAGGATTTAAAAAAACGGTAGGAAATTTGAGAAGCCCCGGAAGCGCTGTTAAACTCGTAGGCCCCCCCGGGCCGGGGGGCCCCTGCAAGACAGCCGACAGCTTGGCGGATCCATCTGTAACCCGCGGGCCGAGTGCGTAACCAAGGGAAAGGGAAACTGGTCTGGTGGAAGGGACAATTTTTCCCCAATTGCGTAAGGGGGTTTTGGGACGTAACCCCTCCAAAACCAGGCGGACATGAGAGCGATGATCCCCCACAACGGGGAGAACACCAAATGTCGTCAAGGGAAAACCACGACACACGTTTTAAAAGGGGAAACCCCGAAGATATCCCTTTACAAATTCCTGGAAGACTGCTGGGGGTTTCACAGGGCCGAAGGGCATGAAAGAAATTCAAATTTCCATCCCGGTGTTAAAAAACAACTTCCACTCATCCCCCTCTCGAATGCGGGTGAGGTTTTTAGGGCCCCTTTGAAGACCCAAAAAATTTGGGGAAAATTCTTGCCCCGCGAAGGGGTTTGAACAGTTTCCCTGTCGCGGCAAGGGTTCGGTTTTTCACCCTGATTTTGTTTTAAAGGCCCCCCTTTGTCGGGTACACGGGCCCTAAAAAACCATTTTTTCTTCTTCCCGAAAAAAAATCCCGCCCCCCCCAGGGGGGGAGGACCCTTGGGGTATAAAAACCCCTTTTCCTGGGGGGGGGGGGGGGAAAAGGGGGGGGGGGGGCCCCCGGGGGAAAAAAAATTGATGGGGAAATTTTTGGTGTTTTTTCTGGGGAAGATATGGTTAAAAACCCCGCCCTAGGAGGACTGGTCCCGGAGTAGATCGTTTGGGCAGTCATAGGGCGATGAGGGGGAAGGACCTCGGGTGCTTTTTCCGGAAAAACCCGCATAATCCGGATTCCGTAGGCAACCCTGGCAGAAAGGCCCGGAGGAAAGGTTGGGAAAGGGAAAGGGGCGCACCGGGCGGGGGGTGCCACCGAACAAGAGTTCCAGCAGTCAGGTTTCCCCCGCCCCACGACCTCGCCCGGTTTTAACCAATTAAGCGTAGGGCATGGCCTCAGCCACGGGAGCCCCAACAGGATCGCAGAGGAAAAAACCCAGACAGACGTAGAGGGAGATTTCTCCCTTTTGAGGGCGCCCACGTGGAGGGTCACCGTGCTTGGTCCTTACTGGATGGCCCTCCCCCAAACAGCTTTCCCCTTTGACGAAGGATATCACCAAGGGGTTCTCCAGACTAACCCCAAAGGGAATGGTTTAAAGGGAAAACAAGGGCGGGGTGTATAAAGTTCCCGGCAGAAAACCCGGGGTCCAGGAAAAGCAGGAGCCTGGGAAAACAAGAACCGAGTCAGTCCTGATCCCCCACCGGTTTTGTCCGGCTGGGGAGGAAAAGTTCTCACCCAGGGGTGCCTCCCCAACTAGCCTAGGTGCGGGCGTTTTTCCCCGGCGTTTGGGGGGGAAGCGGACAGCTCCTCCGAAAATTATCCGGACTGGGCAGTACAGGCTAGCTTCGTTTCGCGGAGGGGGTAATTTCCGCTCAAAAAAATGTGGACTTTATCCACCTGCAAGGGGGTTCCCCCTCAATGGAAAAGGAAACGGCAGAGGAAAGGGCTCTTTAAAACCAGCCCGGCGTGGCAGAAAGGGGGGGCGCGCCAGGTTTGCGATCTTGGCCCACTCTTCTTGCCTCTCTGCGGAAACGCACGTCAATGCCCTGGGGGCCCGGGGGATTAACCGCTCAGAGAGGATGGCAAATCTCTTGCGGGAAGGCGTTTTTCCTTTTATACGCTGGAAAGGGCCCTTTCCCCCCCAAAGGGGGCGCGCAGGGCGGCATCCTTCCAGGGGCGTCTGATTTTCCAGGGTGCGAAAAAAAGTAAATGCGTACTCCCGACTGAAGTCTCACCCTGGCGAGGTTCAAGAGTGCCCGTTCCCCCCCCAGAAAAGGCCGAGCTGGTTCCCCCGAAGACACTGCGGAAATTTTTTTTTAGCGAGGAAGGCCTGCAGATCCGCATTTAAAAGTCGCCCCGTCCCCTAGAGGCGTAAAACCCCCCAAGGCCTTTCCCGGGGCAACAGGCTGACCACAAACGCCCCCGGGAAGTTCTGACAAGAATTTTGGGCCCCCATTAACTCAAAGTGCATGGTGCATGGGTGAGGAAACCCCCGCAAACCCTTGGGGTCAAACCCTCAAATTTTGGGGAGGGAGCGACAAAAGGAGCTTGGGCCCAACGGAGCCCTGGGGCCCCCCGGAGCGGGAGCGGGGCCCCAGGAGGAGGGGGAGGTTGCTGCTGGGCGGTGACGAGTTGCTGCACCATGGCGGTCAACTGATCCAGCTGTTGCCCCTGCTGGGCCAGTTGCTGAGACTGTCGGGTCACCACGCGAGAGAGGTCCGCCACACTGGGCAGCGGTACCTTGGCGGGATCCATGGCCGGATCTTACTGTTACGGTTCCGGACGCGGAAGTGGATCCACTGGACCACCGCAAGCGATGGTGTAAGCCACGCCAGGGAACGGAATCTAAGTAGGTCCCGGTATTCACCAGAGCCCGCCGCAAAGCGGGATGGACTTGCTGCGGCGGGAGTCTACCAGGTCGTTACCCCTGACGTGACTTGCTTGCGGTGGCAGCCGAAGTATAGCGTGGTGCAAAATCGTCAGGCAGGCTCGTAGTCGGGGTCAGGCAGGAGGTCAGGACAGGCAGCTATGGTTCGTGGTCGAGGACAGGCAGGCGGTCAGGGCAGGCGGCAGAGATACGTGGTCAATAGACGGAAGCAAGGGTACGGCACACGGTAGATCAGGACGAGACAAAAGGAACGCTTTCACAATAGGCAAGGCACTAAAGATCCGGCAGGGAGCGGGCGGAAGCGCCCAGGTGAAATAGAGGCAGTGCAGGCAATTACCCTATTACCGGCGCACTGCCCCTTTAAATCTCACAGAGCCGGCGCGCGCGCGCCTTAGATCACAGGGACGCGCGCGCCGGACAGCAGGAGACTGCGAGGAGACAGGAGCGCGGCCGGGTAAGTGGTGACATGCCGGGGAACGAGTGCGCCCGCCGCCCGACACCCGGGCGGCGGCGGCACCCGTCCCAGGGACCGGGGCAGAGCTGCGGCGGCGCCCGCAGGAGCGATCGCGGGCGCCGGACGCAACAAGATCACAAAAGCCAGAACTTTTTTCCAACAACATGGCCATATTAGAGTTTGTATTTTTTTTAAGAAGCTTTATTTTTTAACGACATCATTTTTAGGGTACCTGTAATTTATAGATTATCTATCATTATAAGGGTTTTGCCATGAAGTGCGTTCCTTACCTCTTATCTGCTTAGGAGGGGATAGTAAAGGGGTTTTGCCACAATATTAAATTGACGTGGGAACATCCCAAATGCAAATTTAAGCAAGTTTGTAATTATAATTAATTAAAAAATATGTACCATATTAGAATGGCCCTCTCCTTTCTGTTTCAGTTGTGTACTGCTCGTTGTTAGGGGCTCCGACCAGCACATTCTGTTCTCCTGGCCTGGCCGCGCTTGCTCAGTTGAACCTTCTCTCTGTGATGGCTGGGCTCAGGAGGCACATGCGTGCTCCCTCCCTGCCCAACCATCACATTCTTCTGTAATATTGCTCCCAGTGCTGTCATTTCTCCCCCCAGTTCTCTTCTCCACTGTGCACCATTCTCACCCTGTGTTATATCGCTTCTCCCCCGCTGTCAGCTGTCTCCTGCGATCCGATCGTAGCCCTGTCTGCACACAGCTCTCCCCCGCGGTCAGCTGTCTCCTGGGATCGTAGCCCTGTATGTAGTTCTCCCCCACTGTCTCCTGAGTCCTGCGATCCAATCATAGCCCCTTATCTACAGCTCTCCCCCGCTGTCAGCTGTCTCCTGGGATCATAGCCCTGTATGTAATTCTCCCCCCACTGTCTCCTGCGTCCTGCGATCCAATCATAGCCCCTTATCTACAGCTCTCCTCCGCTGTCAGCTGACTCCTGGGATCGTAGCCCTGTATGCAGTTCTCCCCCACTGTCTCCTGCGTCCTGCGATCCAGTCATAGCCCCTTATCTACAGCTCTCCTCCCTGCTGCCATGTGTCCCTGTCTGCTCACAGCTCTCCCTCAGTCTTCTCATAGCTCCTGTGTGTTGTCACTTCTCTGTGTTCTAGCCAAGCAATTGCTATTTGTGCTGAGCTAGAGCACAGAGATCTTCCCCCTGCTGAGGCTGGCTGAACACTGAATATTCAGCCTCGGGGGCGCGCACAGGAGGTGGTGTCATGACCTTACAAAGGGGTGGGGCTTGAAACAGGGTTTCAGGCTTGAAGACGCCCCTCTTCTAGCCAGGAGCATAGCAACGGGACTGGTAAGCACCAGAAGAGAGGTCGTGGCAAAACCCCTTTAACAAAGCATGCTGACTCATGAACAGCTGCAGGGGTGAGAGGGAGGGGGGTGAGCAGAGAGTGAGGAAGAAGGGAGCGTCTGCAATGTTTACTCAAATAATTACATTACAACCAGTGGATTCTCAATACAGCAGACAAGCTTTCAAGCTCCTTCATGTTCCCTGTCATCAGATAAGAAGTGCAAACACGCAAGCGCGGCCAGATCAGCTCCTGTCAGTGTCCTGGTCGTGTGTAATGAAAACTTTCAGGAAACTAAGGGGGACTGAGCAATGCTGTAGCTCTCAGAGGCTTCACTTTTTGTAATCACATAAATTTAGAAAAGTGATTAAATACCCATTTTGGAGGATCCCACATCAACATTACATCGTGGCAAAACCCAATTAACTCTTTCTTTCTGGGAGGAATGAAAAAAAGCAAGAATTCCACAATTAATTTATTTTTGTGCTCTAAATCCACGCATTGTGTGAGGGCTTGTTTTTTGCAGAACGACTTTTAGTTTTTATTTTTACCATTTTGACGTATGTAAGACTTTTTGATCGCTTTTTATTGGATTTGTTTTGGAAATAAGTGGCGTAAATAATATAAATTTTGGCTTTTTAAAATTATTTATTTTACTCTGTTAATTGGATTGCCCAAATAATATGCCACATTACTTAATAACTGCATTCTATTATGCTTGTCATTGTAAAGATATGTTCACACTGTGTATTGCGGTGCGTACTGTACGCATTGCAATACGCCATGTGTTTTAGAAGTACACGCTGGCCAGTGTTTACTTCTAAAGCCCTTTGGGGCTGGACCCCGTTCTCTTTCATTTTTATGTCACTTCTTTCACCCGACGTACAAGACGCATCAGGGAAAACGGAAGGTAATCATAGCTCCCAATGAGAGCTATAATTATTGTAATTGCAGTCTGTGCCTCGGAGCGTCTTGCAGCACACTTATGCGCCAAAGTACGGACCACAAAAACACTGTGCAAACATACCCTAAAACTGCCTGGGAGTCTAATTGTATCTACCTCTGGCAGGGCTTAAAAAGTAGTTCAGCAATATAAACACTCCACACGGCGTAATTGCGGGGCGTAATTACGTCCCGCAATTACGGCGTGTGGACGGGGCGGGGCGGGAGCGGGGGAGTGAGCGGGGGGGGGCCGGCACTTCGCCGGCCCATTGACTTGCAATTATCTCCCCGCCCGGCCGAGCAGGGGAGAGGAGACGTAATCCATAGTTCTCTATGAGAACTGTGAATTACCGTAATGACTGGGCCGTTTTCAGCCCGTAAATTTGCGCACTTCGGCGCGTAATTACGGACCGAAATACGGCCCATTTTAAGCCGTGTGAACATGGCCTAAAAGGCCGTGTTCGCACGGCTTATTCAAGCCGTAATTGCGGGCCGGATCCCGCCCGCAATACGGCTTGAATAAGGGTCGGGGGCGGGGCGGCGGCGCTGCTCGCCGGCCCTATAGACTTGCATTATCCACGGCGCGTATTGCGCCCGGGTAATGTGCATGTCACTTTCTCCCCGCCCGGCGGATTCGCCGAGCGGTGAGGAGCGACGGAATCCACTGTTCTCTATGAGAACTGTGGATTACCGTAATGACTGCGACGGATTGGAACCGTACTGAAGCGCAAATCCGGCGCGCAGTACGGCTCCAATCTGCGCCGAAATAAGCCGTGTGAACATGGCCTTAGGGTGACATGTATGAACAGGGCGGCGGCAGAAGTCAGGCCTTTTTTCAGCCCGAAAACTGGCACAGCCCTGTTCGCTAATTTTTAATCAAATGCACTCCAATATCATGTGCATTACAGAGTGCCCAGGTACTTTATAATCTGCCTAAGATTGGGGGCGTGCTGTATGAAAACTGTCTAGATGTAAGACTTTCTTTGTTGCCTACAGCAACCAGAGTTCCCCTTTCATTTCATATAGTGCTCTGAAAAATTAAAGGGGAGCTCTGATTGGTTGCTATAGACAATAAAGAAAGTCTTAGACTAAGACAGTTTTCATACATGTCCCACTTAAGGTTTATTGGTTTCTATGGGCAACAAAGAAAGTCTTACACCTAGACAGGTTTCATACATGAGGCCCTTAGGGTCTTATGTATGAAACCTGTCTAACAGTAAAACTGTCTTTCATACCTCCCAACATTTAGAGATTGCAAAGAGGGACACATCAGGCCACGCCTCCAACCACACCCAAACACATGACATCACACCAAGACACGCCTCTAACCATGCCCAAAAACATACATGACAACCTTTTAGATATCCAAAAAGGGGCATATTTTCAAGATCGCATTGTATCCAATGAGGACATATTAAGTAAGTTGTTATCTAATATACAGCTAGGAAACAATCAGATACTTTTTTAAAGCTAGATAGTCAGTTTATTGACGCAAATCTATTTCCCAAATGAAAAAGAGGGACATTTATGGAGGTAAGAGGGACAGAGGGACCTGGGTTAAAAATAGTGACTGTCCTTCCAAAATAGGGACACTTGAGAGGTATGGTCTCTGTTGCCCATAGAAACCAGTCAGAGCTCCTGTTTCATTTCATATAGTGCTCTAAATAAATGAAGGAGTCTTTTCATACATGAGACCGTTAACAACCAGTAGCTATAAAGCATTGTTCAGACAACAAGGTTTGAGATCCCAATTCATATAAATTCCTTGTTATCAAGGAAAACACTGCACTGCTGTTATTATTAAAAAGTTCCTTCTTTTTTTACTTTCTGTAACTTTCAATCTTCACAATAGAACAAAATATACACACAGCTCCCAGAGTGCCACGGCACCACTCACACAACTCTCCATGCACTACAGAGGAAAAAGACTAAGGACTCTATGAAAATATCCACCAGCACAAATTTATTTTGGCTAATTGTACTAGAAGACTGCTGATAAATGTGTATATACTGTGTCTATAGTGAAAGTCATAAAATGTAATATAAAAAGTAAAAGAAAAGGAACTTTTAAAAAAACATAGAGTTTTCCATGATAGCAAGGAATTTATGTGAATAGGGCCTAAAAAGCATACACAGAAGGCAGAACTGGGTGCCCTCAATAAGCCCCTACTAGCAAATAGACTCATTGGCTCCCCATGGATACATCGCATGACGTGCCAAGAGGGTGACCAGGCCCGGACTGCCCATAGGGCAAACCGGGCATTTGCCCGGCGGGCCGCTGGGGTCCGGGCTGGGGTCCGGACCTCGGAGCGCCCACCGACGGGGCCGGTGTCTCCCTCCCGGCGGGTCCTGAGTGCCGGAGCATGGCGCACGGACAGGGGCCACAACGGTCGCATATGCGATTGGACCCCTGTTCCAGGGGCCAACAGGCCCCCCTCGCCACATGGCTGCACGGCCGGGTCACAGACCCAGACATGCAGCCATCACGGCCGCCGCCTGCACCGCACGGTGCTAGCAGCGGCCGAGGCTGAACAGCTGGGATCTTCTGATCCCGTCTGTTTAGCTCCCAGGAGGCCGCGGGGCAGGCGCGCGATGTGATGACGTCATCACGCTCCTGTTCCGCGGCCTGCGCTCGTCTGCTAGAGGCCTCCGGATGAGGAGAGAAGAGGAAGCAGAGATATTAGGTAAGAATTTTTTTTATTTTATTTTTTTACACTACTTACTAGCCCTGCCTGCCTGCCTATAAGGGCCCTGCCTGCCTAGGTATATATACTAGCCCTGCCTATAACGGCCCTGCCTGCTTAGCTACATACACTAGCCCTGCCTGCCTAGCTATATATACTAGCCCTGCCTATAACGGCCCTGCCTGCCTGGCTATATACTAGCCCTGCCTATAAGGGCCCTGCCTGCCTAGCTATATATACTAGCCCTGCCTATAAGGGCCCTGCCTGCCTCGCTACATATACTAGCCCTGCCTATAAGGGACCTGCCTGCCTAGCTATATACTAGCCCTGCCTGCCTAGCTATATACTAGCCCTGCCTATAAGGGCCCTGTCTGCCTAGCTATATACTAGCCCTGCCTGCCAATATACTTCTCCTGCCTCCCTAGCTACATATACTAGCCCTGCCTATAAGGGCCCTGCCTGCCTAGCTATATATACTAGCCCTGCCTATAAGGGCCCTGCCTGCCTAGCTATATACTAGCCCTGCCTGCCTAGCTATATACTAGCCCTGCCTATAAGGGCCCTGTTCGCCTAGCTATATACTAGCCCTGCCTGCCAATATACTTGTCCTGCCTGTCTAGCTATATACTAGCCCTGTCTGCCAATATACTTGCCCTGCCTATAACGGCCCTGCCTGCCTAGCTACATATACTAGCCCTGTATAAGGGCCCTGTCTGCCTAGCTATATATACTAGCCCTGCCTATAAGGACCCTAGCTGCCTAGCTACATATACTAGCCCTGCCTATAAGGGCTCTGCCTGCCTAGCTACATATACTAGCCCTGCCTATAACGGCCCTGCCTGCCTATAAGGGCCCTGCCTGACTACCTATATATACTAGCCCTGCCTATAATGGCCCTGCCTGCCTAGCTACATATACTAGCCCTGCCTGCCTAGCTATATATACTAGCCCTGCCTATGATGCCCCTTCCTGCCTAGCTACATATACTAGCCCTGCCTATAAGGGCCCTGCCTGCCTAGCTACATATACTAGCCATGCCTATAAGGGCCCTGCCTGCCTAGCTATATATACTAGCCCTGCCTATAAGTCGCCCTGCCTGCCTAGCTATACATACTAGCCCTGCCTGCCTATAAGGGCCCTGTCTGCCTAGCTATATACTAGCCCTGCCTGCCAATGTACTTGTCCTGCCTGTCTAGCTATATACTAGCCCTGTCTGCCAATATACTGGCCCTGCCTGTCTAGCTATATACTAGCCCTGTCTGCCAATATATTGGCCCTCCCTGCCTTTATACTGTCCTGCCTGGCTATATACTGGCTCTGCCTGCCTATATACTGTCCTGCCTGGCTATATACTAGCCCTGCCTGCCAATATACTGGCCCTGCCTGCCTATATACTAGTCCTGCCTGCCTATATACTAGTCCTGCCTGCCTATATACTGGCCCTGCCTGCCTATATACTAGTCCTGCCTGCCTATATACTAGTTCTGCCTGGCTATGTACTGGCCCTGCCTGCCTATATACTAGTCCTGCCAGCCTATATACTAGTCCTGCCTGCCTATATACTGGCCCTGCCTGCCTATATACTAGTCCTACCTGGCTACATACTGGCCCTACCTGGCTAATTACTGGCCCTACCTGGCTAATTACTGGGGGCAGCCCCAGCTACCTGGCTAGTTACTGGGGGCTGTCCTATCTACCTGGCTAACTACAGGGGTAGGCTCTGTCCACCTGCCAAATTAATGGAGGAAAGCCCTGTTTACCTACCTAATGGGGGTCTACCTATTTACATGCCACTTATCTGACATTTTTTAATTTCTAATTTTTAGGGTCTAACATACGCTGTTTGGGGTACAATGACTAACTTTTTACTGTGTGGGGCACCAAAGGGGGCACAATTACTATTTGGGGCTCTATGGATAGGGAGTTTGTACAGATTTGGGAATTGATAGGAAAGTGCTGGAAAAGAGAGGAGTCTAAGATGTATTTGTGGTAAATTCTACAGGGACGAGTAGTGACCTGGAGAAGAAGACATTGCATGCATTACTGGGCGGAGAAAAAATGGAAGGGAACAACTCATCAGGGAAGACGTCATGGAGGTTTGGGCCCGATGGAGAAGAAAAGGAGAAGAGAACAACTCCCATCAGAGATGACGTCTCCTGTGAGTCCCTGCTGTCAGGGGTAATTTTATTTATCAGTGCTGTATACATGTGATGGTGACCTGACTACTGGTGATGTGATTGGTGGGGTTGTAGGTTATGCTTGTGTGTAGGGGGCTTTCACACGGAGCGGATTTTGGTGCATTTTTTGATGTGTTTTTTTGTGCAGAAATGTTCAGCATTAACTACTCTGCCTTTCAGCACAAAAACACATAAAAAAAATGCACCAAAAATGCTCTGTGTGGAAGCACCCTTATAGTTTAGTTTATTTTAGAAAGTGGCAAGGTGCGAGAACAAGGGAAATTTTTTAAGCGGATATTGTATGTGGGCTGGTGGGGGCTTAAAGGAGTTGTCTCATTAAAAGCTTTCAGCCTCTGTCTGTGGCTGGGAGTTGAATTGAGGGGCGTGCTCGCTTGTCTGCCTCTTCTCCTCCCTCTTCCCCCTCCCCTCAGCACACAGAAAGCTCTCCTCATAACTTCTATACAGTAAGGGGGAGGGGAGGGGGGGGTTTGCTGTCAGAGTTAACCCTGTGTGTGCCTGCCTAGGTCTGCTGCAGCTCTAGCTGCTCGTCTCCACAGTCAGGAGACAGGAGAGGGCTGATCTATGAGTGTGGAGCCAGAGCAGGGGGGATGCAAGTGTTCCTATACCCCCTGCTTATCTTATACTGTCAGAACAGACACAGGGTAGCTGGGAAGTGTTACTTTACTCAGGATGTGTCACTAGTACAGCAAAGCATGAACTGTTCACATGCCTTATCTGTTCTATTAGTATAGTGACAGCTCCACAGACACATCATGATTATAGTAACACACAGGGTCACTGCTGTCAAATTTATCTGTGTAGAGAGCAGGAGGAAGCAGGCACACACAGGGTTAATCCAGGCAGCACGGACACAGAAGCCAGAGCCCTCCTCCCCCCTCCACTACAGAAGCATTCTGTTCGGGAGGGACTCTCTGCTCTTACCTGTTTTCAGAGGCTGATGAGTCATACAGACCTGACAGCCAGTGAGATAAGGATCAACAGGTCTGCTGCTATAGAGATTTTAGAAGCTGATGTAGTACTACTAACAGGGCTTACTCAAAATCAGTAGGACATTTGTAATGAACATATATTGCAAAGCTGCTTGTTTTTTAAAGATATTTTAATTAAAACCCAATCATTGTAGCGAGACAACCCCTTTAATGCCAGTGCGGATTTTTATTCCCCGTCCGGCCCTGGGGGTGACAGAGGGAAGCCCGTTCTTTTAAACCAATTTTTCCAATCCCAGCTATTGGAACAGTGCCCTGGCTGTCATCAGACAGCTAAGCTCCTGCTTCACCCAGCACAGGACACCCATACTGGTTTATTTATGCCTGACAACAAAAATGTGTGTGTAAAGGTTCAGTCACACAGCCATATTATGGATTATGGACCGTGTTTTTAGAGTAAAGGACAAAACAGGATCCAGTAGTATGGTATCAGGTAAGGCTTTCCTGATCTCACAGGACAGGTTTCAATTAGTCTTTACTCTTGTGCAAAGCTGTAATATGGCTACATCCATTAAGCTGATACGGTTATATAATTTCCAATAAGCAATTCCCCAGAGTGAAATCACCAGGCAAGCAATTCCCTAAAAAGACACAAAGAAGGCAGAACAAACATAGCCCACTTAATAATGCTTAATAATGAGTCAAAAACATGAAAATACTTAAAACACAGGCAGCAAAAAGAGGATAGAGCCAGGAAGCAGGAAGAATCACAGGCAACTGGCTAGGAATCAGACACAGATTGAACACAGGTACGGAAGCCTGATTGTCTCTGATCCAACCCTGGGCTAAGTCTATCTCAGGAGACATGAAAACCATAAAGAGACAGAAATTAAAGAGAACCTGTCACATAGGTTATTCCCCCCTTGCAGAGGACAGCAGAAGCTAGTGACAAACATGCTGTTCCCAGCGCTGGGTCCCTTATTCTCTAAGATGCTATAGTTTTAGAGCATTTAATGCTCAAATCTTATTCATGAGCAGGTGTTAGCCCCGCCCACCAAAGGCTAGCCCCACCCACCTGACAGTTATTCTCATGTTTCTACCTATTCAAAGTAACAGGTTTATCAGTTGAGGTGGGCGGGGCTAGCCTCAAATGACTCTTTTCTGGCTGAAAACTGCAGATTTAAGAACTAAATACTCAAAAACTACAGAATCTTACAGAATAAGGGACACAGCGCTGGAAACAGCATGTCTGTCACTAGCTTGTGCTGTCCTCAGCAATGGGGACTTAAACTATGTGACAGGTTCTCTCTAATTGCTGATAAATAAATGGTTAGCAATTCATGAAGGCCAGAGTTTTAGCGTGACATGCAGGCCCGGACTGCCCATAGGGCAAACCGGGCACTTGCGGCGGGCCGCTGGGGTCCGGGCCGCAGGGCCGGCTCGGAGCACCCGCCGAGGGGGCCGGTTTTTCCCCCCCCGGGGGGCGCCGAGGGGCCGGCGCACGCACAGGGGCTGCAATGGTCGCATATGCGACAGGACCCCTGTGGCAGGGGGCCGACAGGCCCCCCTCGCTGCAACGGCCGGGTCACTGACCCAACCATGCAGGCCATCACGGCCGCCGCCTGCACCGCGCGGTGCAGGCAGCAGCCGGGATGAACATCTGGGATCTATTGATCCCGTTTTGTTAAGCTCCAGGAGGGCCGCGGGTCAGGCGCGCGATGTGATGACGTCATCGCCGCCTGCTCCGCGGCCCGCACCCGGAGTGGGGCGGCGCTCCGGACGGACGTGGAAAAGAGGAGGGAAAGACACCCAGGTGGGGGTAAGATTTTTAAAATTTTTTTAACTACTTACTGCCCCTGCCTGGGACCTCTATTCCCCCCGGGCCCCTGCCTGGCCCTCTATACCCCTGGCTCTGCCTAGTATGTACTCCTGCCTGGCTATATACCCTGGCCCCTGCCTAGCTATATATCCTGCCTGGCTATATCCCCCTGGCCCCTGCCTAGCTATATACTCCTGGCCCTGCCTGGCTATATCCCCCTGGCCCCTGCCTAGATATATCCCCCTGGCCCTGGCTTGCTATACCCCCCTGGCCCTGGCTAACTATATCCCCTGGCCCCTGCCTCGCTATATACTTCTGGCCCTGCTGGCTATACCCCCCTGGCCCCTGCCTAGCTATATCCCCCTGGCCCTGGCTAGCTATATCCCCTCGGCCCTGCCTAGCTATTTTACCCCTGCCTTGCTTTATCCCCCTGGCCCCTGCCTAGCTATATACTCCTGCCTGGCTATATTCCAACTGGCCCTGGAAAGCTATAAACCCCTGGCCCCTGCCTAGTTATATACTCCTGCCTGGTATATCCCCGGCCCTGCCTAGCTATATCCCCCTGGCCCTGCCTAGCTATATACCCATGGCCCTGCCTGGCTATATCCCCCTGGCCCCTGCCTGGCTATATCCCCCTGGCCCCTGCCTAGCTATATCCCCCTGGCCCCTGCCTAGCTATATACTCCTGGCCCTGCCTGGCAATAGACCGCTGGCCCTGCCTGGTATATTCCCTGGCCCTGCTGGCTATATCCTCCTGGCCCTTGCCTGGCTATTTCCCCCTGCCCCTGGCTAGCTCTAGTCCCCTTGCCCCTGACTAGCTATATACACCTGCCTGGCTATACCCCCCTGGCCCTGCCTAGCTATATCCCCCGGGCCCTGCCTGGCTATATACACCAGCCTGGCTATATACCCCTTGCCCTGCCTGGCTAAATACCCCTGGCCCTGCCTCCCTTATAACCCTGCCTGGGCCGGGCCTATATTCCCCTGGCCCTGCCTGCCTATATACCCCTGGCCCTGCCTGGCTTTATACCCCCTGGCCCTGCCTGGCTATATACCCCCTGGCCCCGGCTGGCTAAATTACCCCCTGGCCCTGCCTGGCTAAATACCCCCTGGCCCTGCCTGCTAAATCCCCCCTGGCCCTCCCTGGCTATATACTCCCTGGCCCTCCCTGGCTATATACCCCGGGCCCCCTTCCTGGCTATTATACCCCTGGCCCTCCCTGGCTAAATACCCCCTGGCCTGCCTGGCTAAATACCCCCTGGCCCTGCCTAGCTTTTTAGACTGCCCCTCCCTGCCTACTTACTGGCCCTGACTGCTAATTACTGCCCCTGACGTAACCTGGCTGATTAGGGGGACAGCCCCAGTAACCTGGCTAGTTATGGGGACATCCCTTGCTACCTGGCTAGTTACTGGGGTATGCCTGTCTACCTACCAAATTAATGGGGGAAAGGGCCCCTGTTTACCTAGCAATGGGGGTCTACCTTTTTACATGCCACTTATCTGACATTTTTTAATTTCTAATTTTTACGGTCTAACATACGCTGTTTGGGGAATTGATAGGAAGTGCTGGAAGAGAGAGGAGCCTAAGATGTATTTTTTGGTAAATTCTACAGGGGAGAGTAGTGATCCTAGAAGAGGACACTGCATGCTGGTACTGGACGGAGAAAGAAATGGAAGGGAACGACTCATCGGGAAGACACATGGGGGTTTTTGGGCCAGAAAAGAAAAGGAGAAGAAGAAAAACTCCCATAGAGATGACGTCTCCCGTGAGTCCTGCTGTCAGGGGTAAGTTTACTTCTGTGTTGAGTCAGTGCTGCATTCATGTGTGGTGACCCGACTACTGGGGATGTTATTGGTGGGGTTGTAGGTTATGCTGGTGCTTATGTAGTGTCAGTGTGGGCTTGTCCCCCGATTGTAAAGCAAGTGCACCTGACTCTGTGATGAGGGGTTTCTCGCACCACTGTTTCTCTCTTGCCCGTGTTTTTGGGGGATCTCCACGGAGCGGTTTTGGGGCATTTTTTGATGCGTTTTTTTGTGCCCGAAATGTTCAGCTTAAACTGCTCCTCCTTTCTGCATAAAACGCACCAAAAACACATTAAAAAATGCACCAAAAACGTTTCCATGTGAAAGCAGCTTTATGTGTTTGTTTATTTTAGAAAGTGGCGAGGCGCGAGAACAAGGGAGATTTTTTAAGCGAATATTGTATGTGGGCTGCTGGGGGCTTAGTGCCAGGGCTGATTTTTATTCCCAGTCCGGCCCTGGTGACATGTATGAAGATCGGCGCGTCGAAGCGCCTGTTTACACGTTTGTTTTTTCGTGAAAACTGCGCCTGATGTGTGTCGGCGCCCGAAGTGCGCTCATAAATGCGGTGTAAAGTTCCCTGTGCCTCGCCTGTGTGTAAGGCGCATTGTGGAACTTAGGCGCATAAGGAATGTGCCTAACATGTATTAAGTTTAGAGACAGGCTGGAAATCAGTGAAAAATCATTAAGCATGTTAGTGATGCAAAAAAATTTATTTTTCTTCTTTCCCCTTTTATTCTATTTAGTATATACAGCAAGAGCCAGCACAGCACAGGTCTTACTGGGACCTGTAGTCCTCCAAGCAGGATTTCTATGTTCCCACGGCTTATTTCGGGTCGTATTTACGGACATATTTACGTTCGCAAATACATCACCAAATCAGCCTAAAATAATGAACAATTAGCTTAGAATTGATACCAATGGAAAATATGGATGTATTTGCGGACGTAAATACGTCCTTAAATACGTCCGCAAAAAACATCCCTTTTTCCATTGGTATCAATTCTAAGTAATTGTTCATTTTTTTTTAGGCTGAATTGGTTTATGTATTTGCGGACGTAAATACGTCTGTAAATACGACCCGAAATAGGGAACATAGAAATCCTGCTTGGGGACTACAGGTCCCAGCCAGACCTGTGCTGTGCTGGTCTTGCTGTTATATAAATAGAATAAAGGTGGAAAGAAGCAAAAATACATCTCAATTTTTGGTATTAAAAAAAGGACAAAAATTAACATCAGTACAACATCATCATTGTCTTATTTAATGTAAAATTAATTCAATTTTCTCCATATTTTTAATACCTTTTATAGCTGATATTTCTTTCTTTTGAGATCTTATACATATTTCCTTTAATTTTAAATGATCAACTTTTTCAATACATTGAATTCGTTTTTATCCAACTTTGATATTTATCTTTATTAATGAATTAATTTTATGACAATCATTTTTATTATTGTCTGTGTGTAACAGTAGACCTAAAAGCACATTTTGCCCCATTTTCCAAAAAGTTCTAGCTTCACTGCGCTCCTTGACTCAGGTAGACCACATTGAACTATGTGCCCGTCGGAGCTGTAATGCGCCTCACTTTGCCGACCGGCATTCATACATGCGTCAGAGAATTCTAATCTGGTGCGTCCCGCCCTAGAACGCCCACAGCGCGCCCACAGCGCACCCCTTCAGGTTAAGCACATTCCAAAGTGGCGAAGCTTGCACCTAACATCGCATTTGAGCGTCCGACAGCGGAGTCAGCACAGTGAGGCGCAGTATACGCCTGAAAACAGGCGGAAAGCCCAATCATACATGTCGCCCTTAGTTCCTTAGTTTATCATCGAAATCAGCTACGGAAATATGAAAACTTTTTAACTGTTATATATAGATGTATATTAGGTAATTGATTATTATGTAATCCCCAATAAGTTTAAATGACTTTTTGGTAAAGCTCCACTTTACCTCCACAAGTAACTCCATGTACTAAACCACTTTGAACAATACCTAGCTTCTTGCTGCTGTTAGTCACCAGCACAGATTACTCACCCATGGTCAAGTACAATAAATGGTAATAAGCAGGGCAGTTCCTAGGCTAAATTTCACTCAGGGCGAGGTGAAGAAATGTCACCCCCCCACCCCTCCCCTCCCGTAACATACGGCGCCACAGTGCATCACCATAAACCAAAGCCAAAATATACAAAAAGCTTTACCACAATGTGCTACGCATAAGACTACTAAATCATAGTCCTACAGTTACCAAATAACACCGCTACACAAACCAGAATCCCAAGACCACTAAGACCACATATCACCAACACACAGTGACCGAATAATAAAACCACACCATGACCACATATCACCACCATATAGTGACCGGATAATACAAACTGACCATTACTGAGTATAAACCATTATACTACAACCAATATTCCCGGCATACAGTGACCATAGAGTGGTGGATATCCGCTGTACACAGGCTCTGCAGACATATAAATGATTACAGTAAAGTTATATCTAGTGACTCACAGGTGACGTCTCTGAAGAGTTGTTCTCTTTCTCTTCTTCTTTTCCATCTGTCCCAGACGCCATGACAACTATTCCCAACTCTTCACTGTAAAATTTACAAAACAAACATCTTAAGACTCCTCAATTTATCAGCACTCTACCAATTCCTATCTCTATACAAATGCCCCATCTATGGCACCTCATATGGTAGCCATGTAATATGCCCCGTGTAGCCATGTAGTAGCCCCGGTAGCCAGTGATGCCCCCTGTCGCCAGGTAGTTGCCCCCTGTAGCCAGTGAAGCCCCCTGTAGCCAGAAGATGCCCCCCTGTAGCCAGTGATGCCCCCCTGTACCCAGAAGATGCCCCCCTGTAGCCAGTGATGCCCCCCTGTAGCCAGTGATGCCCCCTGTAGCCAGTAAATGTCCCTGTAGCCAGTGATGCCGCTCTGTAGCCGGTATATGCCCCCTGTAGCCAGTACATGCCCCTCTTATAGCCAGTGATGCCCCCTGTAGCCAGGTAGTAGCCCCCTGTAGCCAGTGAAGCCCCTGTAGCCAGACCATGCCCCCTGTAGCCAGTGATGCCCCCCTGAACCAGAAGATGCCCCCCTGTAGCGAGTAGATGCCCCCTGTAGCCAGTGATGCCCCACTGTAGCCAGTAGATGTCCCTGTAGTCAGTGATGCCCCCTGTAGCCAGTATATGCCCCCTGTAGCCAGTAGATGCCCCCTTATAGCCAGTGATGCCCCCTGTATTCAGTGATGCCCCCTGCAGCCAGAATGCCCCCATAGCCAGTGAAGCCCCCTTATAGCCAGTAGATGCCCCCTGCAGCCAGTAGATGCCCCCTGCAGCCAGCAGATGCCCCCATTGATAGCCAGTGATGCCCCCCTTGTAGCCAGTGATGCCCCCCTGTAGCCAGTGATGCCCCCCCTGTAGCCAGTAGATGCCCCCTGTAGCCAGTAGATGCCCCTCTTATAGCCAGTGATGCCCCCCTGTTGCCAGTGATGCCCACCTTATAGCCAGTGATGCCCCCCCGTAGCCAGTGATGCCCCCCCCATTGTAGCCAGTGATGCCCCCCATTGTAGCCAGTGATGCCCCCCATTGTAGCCAGTGATGCCCCTCTTATAGCCAGTGATGCCCCCCTTATAGCCAGTGATGCCCCCCTTATAGCCAGTGATGCCCCTCTTATAGCCAGTGATGCCCCCCTGTAGCCAGTGATGCCCCCATTGTAGCCAGTGATGCCCCTCTTATAGCCAGTGATGCCCCCCTTATAGCCAGTGATGCCCCCTTATAGCCAGTGATGCCCCCTTATAGCCAGTGATGCCCCTCTTATAGCCAGTGATGTCCCCCTTACAGCCAGTGATGCCCCCCTGTAGCCAGTGATGCCCCCCTTGTAGCCAGTGATGCCCCCTGTAGCCAGTGATGCCCCCCATTGTAGCCAGTGATGCCCCGCTTATAGCCAGTGATGTCCCCCATTGTAGCCAGTGATGCCCCCATTGTAGCCAGTGATGCCCCTCTTATAGACAGTGATGCCCTCTTGTAGCCAGTGATGCCCCCATTATAGCCAGTGATGCCCCCCTGTAAGTAATTATAAAATAACAAAAAATTACTTACCAGACCTCAGTCCGCGCGTCCAGCTCCGGAAGCTGCTGTGCGGTGTAAGCGGCGTGACGTCATCACGCCGCTTACGCTGCACGCAGCTAGCAGGCATCTCCTCGGCGGCAGAGCTGCCAGCCGAGGAGATCGAGCGTCAAAGGGGGCGTGGTGAAAGCCGTGCGCCCCCTGCGACGCTGATACAGGGGGAGGAGTCAGGACGGGAACGATCCGTCCCGCCTCCTCCCCTGTACCGACAGCTGCTGGCTCTGCGCGGTTGTTATAAAACAGCCGCGCAGTGTCAGGGGCGCTCCTCTGGGCAGGCAGGGCGGGCGGACGCGGCACCCCCGTCGGGTGAGCGGAGCCTCGGCGCCCCGGGCGGTCGCACGCCCTGCCCGCCCCTAGGAACGGCCCTGGTAATAAGCTATCACAAGGAATTATGGGAAAGGGGCTGAGAAGCCCAAAGCGCCCTCTGTTGGATGTAACAAATCCTCAATTTGCTTTTGACCCACCGAGTCTTGAGAAAGCAAAAGGGATTTTAGCCAAGCCAGTATCTCTCATCTGCAGACAACGCTGTTTCTGGATTTTTGTCCCTCATCAGTGCAGAGCAGAGCGATACTGGCTGGCTGTGTGGGAGGCATTGAGTGGCTCAGAAAGGGAAGATCTCTCCTTGAGGAGAGCACCGAACGAACGGCTTGTAGAGTTATGTTTTGCCTTTTCGCCCTCTACTAAGCATCTGTTTATCAAAAGGCATTATGGGAAAGGGGCTGAGAAGCCCAAAGCGCCCTCTGTTGGATGTAGCAAATCCTGCACTGATGAGGGACAAAAATCCCGAAACAGCGTTGTCTGCAGATGACAGATACTGACTTGGCTAAAATTCCTTTTGCTTTCTCAAGACTCGGTGGGTCAAAAGCAAATTGAGGATTTGTTACATCCAACCGAGGGCGCTTTGGGCTTCTCAGCCCTTTTCCCATAATGCCTTGTGATATGCAGATGCTTAGTAGAGGGTGAAAAGGCAAAACATAACTCTACAAGCCGTTCGTTCGGTACTCTCCTCAAGGAGAGATCTTCCCTTCCTAGTAATAAGCTAAGAAGACAGTCTGAAGAAACATGAACCCCTAGAACTTCAGACATCTAGAGTCTCAGGGTCATGTAATGTGATGTCATGAACCTCCAACTGGTAGTTTCTAGACCCTATTTTAGGAAAGCAGTGAAACTCAGGGGGAAATAATTAGTCTGAAAGGTGCCTATCTATATTATGTGAATGGTTTGACGTGACACTTGGTTGCCTCTCCCCTCCCCTAAATGTGCTTGAAGTTGTGTGGCATTTATCATCCTGTTCCTTAGGGCATTGTTTACAATGAAGCGATCATCAGTGTGTAATATTGCCAAAGAACATCCACTTCTTTGCCTTTCTGACTCTCCCAGTCTCTCTGTATCTCTGATACAACCTGCTGATGGCACTCTGGAACACTCTAAGCTCAGTAGCCACTTCTGTCTGAGAGCATCCTGCTTAAAGCCTGGCAATGGGGAGTTACCGTTGATCAATTGTAAGCTGTTGTATTGGTCTCATGATGCTAAAATGTGAACAGTATGATGAGGAGGACAGTTTAAATCCCAATTCAAATTGATCCCCTAAATTTATTGGGTGAATCAGTAATCAAACACCTGTTTGATCAATTTTGCCATTGAGCTCCTTCTTAGAGATCAGCAAGTTGTGTAAAAAGTACTGAAACATTGAACATTTGGACATGTGCATTCTAAAGCTAAGAGATGGTCTCATTCAATTCATAAAAAAAAAAAAATCAAGAAAATATATGTTTATCCTGTTTTAACCAAAATCCAAATATCCCTTTCTTTTTGTGAATAGTGTATTTGTACACTTTTATCAGCTCATTTCGTTGCACTTTTTTTTAACTGCAGGGCATCTTTTTTATTATTTTGATTTATTTTCGTAATTTTAATTTTGAAGTTCCCAACAAAAACCTTTTTTGCTAAAGAATACTTTTTTTTATACTTAATTGTGTATAAATTATTTATACTGGTTTATTGAAACTTCTGAACAATTTTTTTTAACATTCCCCTGAAGATGGATCTGTTATTAACAATCTTACCTGTTATCATGTGAAAACATACACTAGAGAATTAACTTCGTATGTTCTGGGATGTTTCTGTGGAATGTGCAGAGGCAAACGTTATACATCTGTATTCCACAGAGTTCCCACAGCATCTGAGTCTGGGAAATCCTCATTCTCTGGGAAGGTAGAGCACATCTTTATTTTGGCCTTTAACCAAATTACAGTTTAACCTCATATAGAAAAGCAGCCAAAAATCAGAGATCAGACTGTATAAAAACAGCTATTTTAAACTCTGTGTTTCTTGGGAATCAAATATATGTTTACAAAGCAAGACCTTAAGATATGTGCCCACCAAAAGTAAATTATCAGTGGGAAAATATTCTCTTCAAGTAGAATGCAATGTATACCAGCTAGCTGCATGCACATGTAAATGATTAGACAAAAAGAACTTGCATGGCAGTTCAGCAAATCATGAACGAATATTTCACACTGGGAACAGTAGCCTTTAGGTAATGATATCTAACTAAGATATTTCAATGTAGAAAGCTTCTATCTATTGTAACTTATTAACTTATTTTAAGAGAACTATCTAAGTTGAAACTAAAAAGTTGTTGCTTCATGGAAAGCATTATACAACGTCAAGCTATTTTCAGAGTTATTAAAAAGTAGTTATAATGATTTTCTGAAATATGGTATTTTGATTTGAGAATAAAAACATACATTTACAGAACATGTCGATAGATATTAGCATAACATTGCATGGATGCTGCACAAATCCCAGTAAAAATCCAGAGCAAAAGGTCAATCTGAAATTTATTTTAAATTAATTAAAAAGCAATAAAGTATGTTTATTTTTCCATCATCTACCTAACATGTTTCGAGCTGGTCCATATCTTAGTCATAGCGTTATAGTATTTTGACTTTACAGTGAAGGAAATAATTATTTGATCCCTTGCTGATTGTGTAAGTTTGCCCACTGAACAAGACATGAACATCTAAAATTTTTAATGGTAGGTTTAATTTTTAACATTGAGAGATAGAATAGAGCCAAAATAAAACCAAAAATCACATTGTATAACTTATATAAATAATTGCATTTTCTCTGAAGAAATAAGTAATTTTGATCCCCTACCAAACCATTAAAGGGTTTTTATCGTTTACAAAGAACATTACTCAGATTAAGGGGACAGTAAAAATAATCACTTTTGTTATTGGGATGCATTACCTCTGTCACTGTTTAGCAGATATGAGCTTTTATTTCTGCTGTAGCTGACAGAAACGCCCCCTGGTCGAATTCTCACAACCCTGGACACGCCCCCTGCAGCTGTGATTGGCTTGCTTGACAAATCATTCAGCCTGTTTGATACGACCTAGACAGGAAACGCCCAGGCCACGCCCCCTGCGCTGTGAATTGGCTGCTTGCCGCACGTCTGTGTTACCTCCCATCTGGAGCTTAAAATCGATAGTGAAACCAAAGTCTGCCTGGCTCTATGTACATCACCCACTTTAGGGTCAATTTCAGGGCAATTACCTGGCTGTTAAAGGGCTTTTGCAGATGTTGATCACCCCTCACAGATCCATCCTTAAGCTGCACATTGAAAAGAGGGGGCGTTCTGTTTCCACAGATTGAATTGCAAGTCCCGCCTCCTTAGACGTCTTCACCTGTAGATAATAACATAAGGATTCAACACAGCATAAGCTGCTTGTAAGTACAGTGAAAAGTAATTAACCATGCAGGTCAGAGGTTGGAGTTCAAGCCCCATCTGTAGTTTTTATTTTTTTTCTTTAAAATTTGTACACATATGTAAAAAGATATGAAAATATATGTGTAGACAACTATAATTTTATTCAAATACAACACACAAAGCTCCCAAAATAGTGTCCTATCCTTGCAGTCACACAAGCACTTCCACCAAACGTGATACAATGCATATATTCTGTCTGGGGATGAACATGATATGGGAAGCCCTGTATGTTTACAATAAATCATAATAGAGATTAAACATAAGTATTCTTATGTCTCTCTACATGTGTGTAGAATTTAGGGGGAAAAAAAATAAACCCAGAGAGGGACTTGAAACTCCAAACCCTATGTTGTAAAACACAATAGTCTACCATTGCTCTACCTCTAGACACAGCCCAAGTTTAGTTTACCTTCACTGAGCTGATATGCTTTTCGCACCCATTGTTTTCACTCACATGTCCACTGAACAGGAAGTCAGAGAACTTTGCTTGAAGCTGACATTTTTGTAGTTTGAAGTAAAGATCTCTGCCTTGTTGCAGTACAATTTGTGATGAACACCACTAGAAGTAACAGCTGCTGGCTTTCTCAGTTTGTGTGTAACGAAGACATATGAACATGGTGCTTGCTGTGAGTAGGAGCTCAAGGCTTGCAGACATAAGCAGGCAGGAGGCAACAGAGCTGTTATATCCAGACAACCTTCTGCAACCCGGCATTAAACAAAATGATTATGTCCACACAGTTACTACAGTTAGGAGATACACGCTCCTGGGATGGTAGAGAGACAATGCCTGCTGACAGGTAAGACACGCCCAGGTATTTCATACTCCAATCTGAGAAAATTAGCAGAACATCACGACCAGCTCAAAAGATAACACCCTTAAAGCGTCAGGTGGTCACCAACAGACCAGTTATACGCTCCTAATCAACTTGTTACCTGCTTAAAAGACAGCTGGCTTAGTCACCTTTATGAAATCCTCCTGTCCACAGACTCATTTAATCAGTCAGTTTCTAACGTTTACAACATGATAATGCTGTCTAAGGTTGTCAGGGACAAGATCATAGACCTGCTCAAAGCTGGAATGGGCTATAAAAGTAAAAAAATAAGACGCTGGGTGAGAAGGAGACAACTGTTGGTGCAATAGTAAAAAAATTGAAGAAATACAAAATGACAGGACATTTACATCAATCGGGGCACCTTCAAAATATCTCACTTCGTGACGTATCCTTGATCATGGGGAAAGTGAGAGATCAGCCTAAAACTACATGGGGGTAATTTGTTAATGATTTTAAGGCAGCAGGCACCACAGTCACCAAGAAAAATCATTGTAAACACATAAAGCTGTAATGGTTTGAAATCCGTGCAGATACGCACTGACTAATACCGACACATAAGGTAAGGATCATGTTAGTTGTCAAAGATTTTTTTGCTTAAGAAGCGTTAAGTCTCGTTTCCTCTTTCTGATGTACACCTTCATTGTTTGCGTTTCAATCTGTACTTCCTTTGCTTCCAGATGCAAATGTTTTTCTTTCATGATGTTAAGAAAAATATTTGGAAAAGCTTTTATTTTTTATTTTTTTTTAAACAAATTTTATATTGCTTTTTGATAACCAACATGATCACAGACATGTACAATTTACAAATCATGATAGATAAAATCTTAGGCCATGGCCTAAGGTCTGTCAAACATCGCAAGCAGATTATGAAATATTGAACATCAAGTCATTAATCATATAAACAGTATAAATCAAATAAAACAGAATAAATTGGTCCGAATGGACAACTGTTAAACCGTGTTCCATGCCGTCCCTTTTTCCTCCCAACCTCAAGATGCATTACAGTCCAAATTGCGTCGTGTGAGCTTACAGTCGTCCATACCTGATAATCTTCCAACTTGCCCCGACCCCTTTCCCTGCAGTACATCCTGTGTATTTTAAACACCTGCATGAAGCTTCGATCTCCCTATCGGAGTAATGCGACACCTATAAAGGGTTTCTCCACCTCCTGAAAGATCCAGTAGTCTAGTTTCTTTGTGTCTCTCGGTTTTTCTAGCCTATCGGCTATGAGATAGTCCCTCAACTGTTTTAATTATACCCCGGAGATGGGCGGGAGGAAATGGTTTTAGCCAAAACATGCAGTAGGCTTCCTTTTTGCTGCCAGAGGGCAATGTGAACGTATACCGTGAAGCCGGTGGGCGAGTTAACTTCCCCAGGAACCCATCCCCCCCGTCCATGTCCGTGAGGACCTATGGTAATGAAAAACCAGAAACTCGAAAGTGATTATAATCAGGTAGGACCCCAAAATGAAGCTTAATATATTGGATGACAGTGTTCACCAGTAGGTCTTGTATAACAACCACTCCCATAACCCGTGCCAATAGGTCCAATTTGTGTTGCGCCGCATGGACAGTGCAGTAAACGATCCGGGAAATTTCTGGAGGTGGGGATTGAATCGTAATTGGCTTTATGTATCATCTAAAATACGTTTCACGCAGTCTCACAGATGAGTGTTTCACGTATGGCCATAATACCCATGTGGGTGATCAATCTGGACCTGGACATTCCCAATTCGGTCGACGCCCAATAGTCGGAAGAAGCCTGTGGAGGGCGACCTTGCTTTCAGCACACCCTCTCAAGTCCCGCGTAAAGGGCCCGAAAGGGAACAAGAATCCCTTGTGGTGGTGACAAATATTCAAAATCATTAAGTTAGGATGGTCCCTCCTTGGAGATATCATCTAAGGAGTCCTCCCCCTGCATAAATAAAAGAGCTGGTTAAGCTGCAGGAAAGTGACTCAGGAAGGAAGAACTTCTCCAACCATCTCAAGGGTTTTCAACCACTATTGTAGCTGCGGGTGCATCAACAGCCCTGCGGTGGCTAGCACCCTCGCTCTCCTCCATTTCCGGAAACATCGGTTTGCTTCGTACACAAGGGAACTCGGGATGATCCAAAAATGCATATCTTTTGGAAAGAAGCAAAGGAAAGGCTAAACGTAACCTCAACTCCTTTCCATACAAGATTCGTGTCCCTGATCATTGGGGACAGACTTTGTCAAGGGGAGCTGGGGTTATCTAGTGTGGAAATCATATCTTGTGGAGCCAAGGAGCATTAGTTCCTTCTCCCAGTTTCCCAGTTCGAGAAGCCGGGAGCAACCCTCAATCCAATCAAGCAAGTGTCCGCGCCAGGCACACTCCAAAATGTAAAAACCCCTAACATCAGGGTAGTTCCGCCCCCCCACCCGAACCGGCAATATTAAATTTATTAGAGCGATGCTTGTTCATTTTTCCCGCACCCCCCCCAAAAAATTATGAAAAAAAAAAAAAATTTATATATTTTTTGGAGAAACATGATTGATTGATAATGATGTCCGTGTGTTTTTTTTGAGAAGGAAGGGGAGGGTATGTAGAGGAAATAGGAGCTTTGAGCAGACCATAGTATGTGCGTGGCATCTCCCAGCAATACAGCGGCAAAGATTCCACCCGTCCACAAGTCCTGGAAATTTTGTCTATAAGAGGAGGGATATTTAATTTGGTACATGAGGTCTGGAGTCCTACCAATCTGATGCCCAATATATGTAAGGAGTCGACCCGGATTATGTCTAGCCTTTACTATGCTGCCCAGTGGGAGTGAGGCAGCTTCGGCCCCAACTCTAGTTAATTTCACTTTTAGACACTTCCCATTTAAACCTGAGAACGAGCCAAAAGTTGTAGGTCCTCTAAGGTACTGGGGATAGGTGCACCAGGGGGTTTGACAGAAAATAATATAATTTCCATCGGCATATTAAAGCATCTTCACCTTCCTGTCCCCTACCCGTATTCCCTTGAAAAGTCTGAGTCCTCGAGCAGGCGCGCCAGGTGCTCCAATGCCAAGTAAAAAAGTAAGGGTGACAGCGGGCACCCCTGTCTGTGCCCTTTTGAAGGAGAAATTTTGGGGGAAAGGAAGCCTGTGGTGTGAATTTTGTGCCGGAGGTGGTGGGGCATCATAATGGCGGAAAGATAGACCAAAAAGTCCCCAAATCCCCAGGGTAATCCAGGACGAACACAGCGATTCCCAAGCGACATAACTGAAGGCCTTTTCTGCCTCTTAAGGCCTGGATAACAGCGCCTGCTCTCCTGGCAATGGCTGTGTTCGGATCCTTCTAGGACTGCGAGTCACCTTCCAGAGGTTTCCCACCGCTGCTTCGTCGACCCTTGAAAAAGCCCTTCTGGAGGGACCTATCAGCTTAGGCAAAAAACGCGCAAAGGCGTTATCGGCCAGTATTATGTAGAGAATCTTTTGGTCCAATGTCTATAAAGGGATATGGTCCTATAGGAAGCGGAAGCAATGATCCCTTCCCTTCATTAGTGAAGAATTTTGATATAGGCAATATTTGGATTCCGGGCAGCATGGCCCTGTATTATAGGATCCGATTGTAGTACTCCAGTGAAGGGAGGGTTGATCTGGATCTATCAAAGATCCTGTACATACTCCCAGAGAATCCATTCAGGCCAGGGCCTTGCCCTGCTTTTAGATGGCTAATGGCCAACTTGACCTCCTCCTCGGTTAAGGTCCCTGCGTTCAGTCATCTCTCTCTGCAGATCTGATAGGCGCGTCAAACGCGAATTTTGGACAGGAACCGTTGGTCCTCCACAGCCAGCTGGCTGTCCCTCGCCGTGAATACAGCATGGCATAGTAACGCGGAGATGTGTCATTGATCCCTGCAGGGTCGGTAGTGATAGTGCCCTCTGGCGTTAAAACGAAGGTCGTGAAAGTGTGAAGGCTATAAATGCCCTTCAGGAGCCGGGAAAGGAGTTCCCGATTTGTTCCCGAACCTGAAAAGGTTAATGCAAAGCGCGTTCTGTGGACTTCCTCCTCAAAGCTCTGCCCGACAGATTAAAACTCTCTCTGTGCCCTTTCCCAATTTTCCCGTAGCCCCTTGGAGTTGTCCCCAATGAAGGACATATAAGTCTCCCTAACCTTCTCCGACGCCTTCAAGTAGGCATCCTTCAACCTTTTCTTATACACATGAAGTGTGGGACTATTATCCTTCCTCTAAAGTACCGCCTCGCAGTCATCCATAAGCGAAGGGATCGTCCTTGATGGGTTTTTGGCGGTTATCGGAGGCAAAATCATCCACCATTCCCTGATCTTTTCTGCAAAATCTATCTGTCCCTGTGAGATAAGAGGGAACTTCCATATAAAGACTGAACCGCCTTGGAAAGGATTCCGACAGATCCTATGAAATCGGTAGAGTGCTGAATAACCATGTCCAGAATTTTAGCGACCTCAATTCTGGATTGGAAGAGTTCCTGAGACCAGAGTGGTCCAACCTCGACCATGATTGGTGAACCGGGAATAATACGGTGAAATCAACGATTCATCAGATTTTCTCTCCCTCCAGCAATCATGAGGTCAATGGGACTCTACAAGAGTCCTCAGTGCTTTCCTGCCCTGATGAGGTGGGTACCCTCCTGCCTCTAACTTGGATATCGGACCGACCCCTCCTGTCCCCGACTGGGTCCAAGACGCGATCATAACGCCTCCATGATCTGGCATTCGTCAGGTCAGCGCCGATCCTGTCTTCAAACTCCCTGAAAAAAAGCCGCTGATAGATATCCGTGGGACCATACACATAGATGATACTGAGGTCCTGACCACGCCCATATTAATCATCAGGTGTGAACCTCTGCCTTCGCATCATAGCGTGTGACACTAGTTCAAAGGGGAAATTTTTATGGATAAGGGTAATTAGCCCCTCTTTGCCATTTCGCGGAAGGGAGAACCAAAGACATGTCCCCCACCACAGCTTCTCCCAGCTCTTTATATCACGACCTTTATATTGCGACTCCTGCAAAAGGACCACATCGGGACGGAGCCCTATTTTCAAATGCGATCACTTTCATCCCGCTTGTTTGGAGAGCGGACCCCTTTATGTTCCAGAGGAACCTAACCGCATAGTGAGACTATTTTTGCATGGAAAAGCAGTGGGTAGGCACTGAATAACTGGGGGCGAGTCCGCTCCACCTGCCAACCACCAGGGGCCAGGTCTGTTACCTATAAGCATAGAGGTAAAGAGGAGGACGGACGCATGGCAAAAACAATCTATCTGAAATTCTAACCAACTGGTTGTAAGGGCCAGATTAACATCTGTCTATGACAATAATACATGAAAAAAACGCCAGAAGAGGCCACCAATAACGCCTTCTTCAACGCGTTGGAAGAGCTTCCTTTTTTTCCATCGCATGGTGGCGTGGTTTCGAAGGGCTTCCAAATAACAGTGCCCCCCCTCGCCCCACCGCAACACAGTGCAACAGTAACACATCGAAAAATATTGATTGGGCGAAGACATAAAAATGACATAACATAAGAGGTGCAGCCAGATGAAGCCAAGGCCATTTTAAGCAAGCCTCACCCTCCTGACGGCTGGGCCCAGCCCCGTCTGAAAGTCAATCTTACCCTCCCACCCCCCAAACCCGGAACCTGGTCTAGCCGATCAGAAGCCTCGACCCCGCCTCAGTCCCCGAGTAGATGTCTCGCAGCTTCCCTTTCCTCGGACCCACGGCATACTTTAGGTTAGAGAGAGTGCGGTGATGGAGAACGAGACCAAGAGCGTCCCCGTTTCTTATTCCTCCTATCGCTACCATGTACGCCACAGGTGTGTCAGCCGATCCACGCGCACGACTGCTATGGTCTTGATGAATGGCCTCCATGGGTCGTTCATGGATGGTTGAGAGTTGTTCCAGAGGGGGTCCTGGTCGTTCTGGAGAAAGAGACCTCCCTGAAGTTCAGGATGTCCACCGTAGACCTTCCCTCTGCCTCTGCCGACGAGGAGAAGAGTCTGAGGAGGTCCCTCTGGGTCAGCACATTTGAGGCGGTGCAGGATAGAGGATCTGAATCTGATCTTCCGCTGGAAGAGGGTTGTGCAAATTTCCACTGAATGCAACGCCGACTTTTGATACACTCGCAAAGAAGTCCCTCAAAGAGTAAAATCACTTTGTGTCCCTGGAGGAGCAAGGCTTGTTAAGCCCTGCGTTTGGCTCTCAGAATCTCAGATTAATCATTGAAGTCCAGGATTTCATAATCACCGTTCGGCTCACTGTCGTTTGTTGGGATTGGGCTGCTGGAAGACAGGCCTTACTGCCCACTTCGGTGATTCCGCTCTATGGCGGCAGTCGATGGTCAATGCCCAGGGCCTGTGGCAGTAGCTCCTCTTGACATAGAGGTTGAGATCACGCTGTTTGAATGATTCGGGAGACCCACCAATCTCAGGTTGACCTCCTCTGGAGCGATTCTCGAGGTCTTCGATGCGCTCATGTGCACCAATTGGCCATTTCCTCTATTTTCGGGCTGAGTGGGCTTGCACTTCTTGCTATAATTTTCTGCATAGAGGCTTGGAAGTGGATCTATAGCCTCCTTGCAAGGTCTGGAGCTATTTGTCTCGCACTTCCTGGCAAGCACCTTGTAATCAATGTAGAGAATAGTAGCATTGACCTGCGATAGAAGGGAGCTGTGATGAGAATCTGCGTGCCTGCTGCTCTCCTGCTGCTCGCTAGAAACTTTTTTCCCTTCATCCACTCAATAATTCATGTGGCTAAAGACTCCATTTTGCTGGGGCAAGAGTGATCTCTGCTGACTCCGGGTTTTTGGGTGCTGCGGAGTAGATATTTCTCCATCAGGGAGACTGAGGAGCTCGTGTGGGGGTGGGGTGCGCAGCCCTTTGTATTCAGGGTGCTGACTGGTAGGAGGACGGTGCTTTGTGGCCCGTAGTCCCAACTCAGTAAGGGCCCAGGCATCCCCTGATGCGTTTGCTGAGCATGTTGCACAGAAAAAAAATAAACCCGCATCAGGGGCCTGCAGTGTCCCCCGTCCCATATTATATAACGTGATCCCCTGCAGCTGTACAAACCCCTGTCCTCTGACACTGGGGTGACCGGATCCGTTCAGCCGCCCCCCCCCCCTGTCCACCCACGATGCAGCCACGTGTCCCCCTTACTGTTATCAGGCGGGTCCCTCCTCCGCTCGCGCCGCTGATCCTCTGGTGCAGTCTATTGCAGGCGGTGCCGGCTGGGTGAAGGCACTGTCCCCGAGACCGAAGCTCCGCCTCACAGTGATGCGCCCTAGGTCCGCGCGCTGGTCAGGATGCCTCGGACCCCCGCTGGCCGGCTTGCGCCGCAAGTCTTCACGGCCGTCGCTGTAAAGCCAGGGGCAGCGGCAGAGCGTGCGTAGCGACCGGCGAAAGGCGGACTTTGTACCGGGCTGTTCCCCGCGCCAATCCGAGGTGGCGACGGTATGTGGGCGAGCCCAGGGCTGCTGACCTCAGCCGTATCCTTTGCCGTTAAATACTGCAGTTTGTCGTTATAATGCCGCCGGCGGGAGCGCGGGAGCTGCTGTGCCTCACGTCTCCATGCGCTAGCGCTGGAACCGGAACTCGGAAAAGCTTTAATAAAAATCTATTATTGGAAATCCTGCAGTGCCCGCAAGGTTCCATTGTTCAAGAAGACACAATTTGCAGGCCCTCTGAAGTTTGGCCAATGAACATGGATTATTCTGTGAGCGAATGGGAAAAAGGTGCTGTGGGTCCCCCCCCAATAAAATTTGAAAAGAAACAAACATTGAGCTCTTTGCAATACCAACCCGCCTTATTTGGAGGAAGAGAAATGCTGCCTATTATTTAACCAAAGAACACCAATCACCAACAGACAATCGTGAGGTGGAAAACATTTAAGTTTTGGGTGTATTCACAGGACTAACTACACAGGCAAGAATCTGAGAATGGATGAAGGCCATGTAACGTGAAATCCTGATTTACAAACCTTCTTCCCTCCGCCAGGACATTAAAAATGGTTGTTGGCTGGGCTCTTCAGCAAAGACAATGACCCAAACTTACAGCCAAGACAACAAAGGAGTGCTCAAAAAAAGCATAAAGGTCATGGAGACCCTACCCCTTTCTCTAGCCTTACCCATAAAAAACTTATGGAGGGGTTGAGGACTTTGGAGGGCCCCAAAGTCAAAGTCCTGACCGCAATCCAATTGAGATGCGGGCTTGCCCTTTAAAAAGCGGTTCATCTCGGAAACCCCGTGGGTAATAACCAATTCTGCAAAATAGTGGGCCAAAAAATTTACAGAATTTTAAAAAAACCTATTGCATTTTGTTGCTACTAAGGGTGCCCAAACCCAGTTTTCAAGTTTTGGGGAAAATTTATTTTTTTCACACAGGGGCCCCTGTTTTTTTTTGTTACATTTTCCTTAAAAAAACCCTTTTAAAAAACTGCTTTTGGGGTTTTTTTTGTGTTTTATGTTGTGTTTTAAATTTGTTTGATCTGAAACATTTAAGTGTGACAAAAAACAAAAAAACACACCAAAATAAAATGTTAGTAAAATTAATACATTAAAACAGCCCAAACTGCAACTTTTAGCCCCACCCCGACAAAATCTAAATTTTTTTATCAACATAAATAATAAAATTGAAATGACATAAATTCCACCAATGCGGTTACAACCCATCCAATCCACACGGGCAAAAAAAGTCTTAAGTTGTGAAAAATCAAAATTTTCAGGGAAAAAGTATTGAACACATGAAGGAGGTGCAAAAAACCTTGGAAAAGTCATGACCCCCAGCTAAAATCTATCGTAATTAGAAAGAAATGCGCACTTAGTGAAAAAATAAAATCCGCTGGTTAAATTTTTTTTAAAAAAAGGTGTCTTTTTTCCAAGTGTTCAAAGAAACAGCTCATGAATAGTGGAAAAACCCAGTGACGCCAAGCCCTTCCAACCTTTTGTTGAAAAAACATACTGATGGCATTGGTTACAGAAGAATTCTAAACTACGAGGTTCCGTGAGCACGTGGGGGCCCAAAATTGGAAGTGAAATAACATCTCTTACCATAAACTTGTCATGACGGGCTCCCTGAAAGTTTTTTGCAGAGGAGGAAAATAATTATCAGAAGAGTTGTCCAAACCAAGGAAACCTGTGAAGCACAAAAGACGGGAAATAGCGGGTAAAATTGTTTGAAAGAAAACAATAGTAATCACTCTACCTCCGGGCCTTTTAAGCATCTCACCACAAAAGATCCATTGCGAAAAAAAGCATTAAAGCAGTTTAAAGGTTGTTCAACAACATTTGGGCAAGTATGTGAAATACGGGAGAATAAGTTGGTAAAATGAGAAAAAAAATTGAACTTTTTGGGTTTTAAATAATACCCACCATTTTGGAGGACAAAAGGGCCCCATATCACCCCAAAAAAACCATATCGACAATTTGAGGTGGGAAAAACATGGTGTAGGGGGCCCTTTTTTTCACCTACGCTTTTGGCAAACTTCATATTCTTGAAGCAAGGATAAATGGACAAATCTACTGAAACATTCCTGATGGAAAACGCCCGCCATTTTCCAGGATTTATGAAAATGAAAAGAGGGTGGGGAAAATTTCAACAACAATGACCCAAACACACAGCCCAAGGGAAAAGTAAGGAAAAAAGCTACTAGAATCACCTGACCTGAATCCAATAGAAAAAACTATAAAGGAAAAAGCTCGAGTTTTAAAAAGAGTCCTTCAATTTTCAGAGTGGGGTTTGGTGGAAGAATGGGTCAAAATCCCCCCTTTAGCAATGCATGCAACTATTTCCCAACGGAGGGTCTTTTTCAACCCCAAAAAAAGCTTTTGTTGAAGTATTAATTACCTTTCAACAAGCATGTTCAATACTTTTTCCCTGTATCATTTCTCATTATTACACTTCTATTTTGTTAGTTTTAAAGATTCTTAGTTCCTTTGAAGGTTCATGTCTACTGTGTATAAAAAGTCTGTACATTTTCAGTTTCTTGTACAACATCATGTCTGGAAGGGGGGGGTGTACCTCGAAAGCTCACCATCAAAAAACACTCGTTTGCCTCTAAAAGGTATCGCCTGATTTCTTCCCCCCTTTATTGGATTAAACCCAGTAGACAATAGGGCTGCTTTTAAGGTATGTTCACAGGTGTATTTGCAGGGGTAATCAGCCCCCAAATTAGCGTTGACCCCGGGGGGGGGCGGGACGGGGGAGTGAGGGGGGGCGGCCTTCACCGGCCCCTAGACTTTAATTCCACGGGCTATACGCCGCTTAATTTACATGAATTATCCCCGCCCCGGGAGCTTTTGCCGGGGGGGAGAGGGCGTAAACCATAGTTCTCTATGAAAGTGAATTACCCTAATGAAGGGCCTTTTTCGGGCCCCCAATTTGGCGCACTTCGGCGCGTAATTACGGACCGAAATACGGCCCATTTTAAGCCGTGTGAACATGGCCTAAGATGAGCAGTGATCCCCCTTGCCTACTCAGCCCTTGTGGAGCTACCCAGGCTGTAACAATATGATGTTTGCCTATGACTAATACTATCTGTATCTTTTTTGTCAAACAGCCATGGTTCATAATGCATAGAAGAGTTTACTAATAAGACATTTTGACTTTCAGCCAAATTCCTACTACTGAGGAAATTCTATCTTGGTCTCATAATTTTGACAAGATGATGAAGAGTCCTGCAGGAAGGAATCTCTTCCGAGAATTTTTACGCACAGAATACAGTGAAGAAAATCTGCTCTTCTGGTTGGCATGTGAAGATTTAAAGAATGAACAAAACAAGAAACTTGTTGAAGAAAAGGCTAGGAATATATATGAAGACTATATCTCCATACTTTCACCAAAAGAGGTAATCCTTCCTTTAGTTATATCTTTAGAAGTGTTTGAACAATCGAGTAATAAAAGTGCAATAGAAAACAGTTGCTGGGTATACAATGAACAATTTTGTTTAAAATTGCAAACCAAAAATTGTCTTTTTGGATGGAAGTAGTGGTAACCAAAGGATATACTTAAGGATCAAAGAAGATTATAAAGATAAGGTGAATGCTCGTGGGCCGAATTTGCTGCAGATTTTCGGCACTGATTTTCTCAGAGAAAATCTGCAGTAGATTACACTACCAGCCATCTGTATAAATTTTTACAAATCCCATGCTCATGTCGCAGAGATTTTCCGTGCAGAAATTGACCTGTGGCTGAAAGCATTGCAGGATGTCAATCTCTGTTGTGGATTCACTGCAAATTTTACCCTGTTAAATTGATTCGGGTTAAAATCTGCACCAAAATGTACATCAAAATCCACATAATCTGTTGCAGATTTTTTTGTGTAGATTTACCTGTGGAAATCTGTGAATTGGTGTACTGTATTCCACTGTTCACTTTCTATTTGCAAATCATTGAAAAAAATCAGGAGCAAATGTGTCCCATGTGGATTCACCCTAAATGTTCTGAGCAATATGCCGACTCATAGATCTGTTAATGCTAAAAAAAAATTTTAAAAACTGAAGAAATTAGGACATTATCTAGAACAATTCTGCAAAATGGCAAATGTTTGAAAGTAGAATATGCAGTTTATCGCTATTGCTGTAAGATAAAGGTAGAAATTAAATACCATGAAATATGATAATAAGACTGCTATTGACTTAAAAGAATTGAAAAGAAAAATATCATAAATGCAGCAGTATAAGAAATAATTGGTTGACATGAACAATTTACTGTCACGGTTCATGCCACGGCACCTGTTTCGGGCCGCAGACGTGCCCCTGCCTCCTTTCTGTCCCCTGATTCTGTCATGGTCCATGCTGTGGTCTCTGTGCTGGACCGCCAATATCGCCATGTTTCGTTGGTCTCGCTGACTCTGTTTGTCCTCGCTCCTGCTTCGATCCTGCACACATCCATCCTTTGTAGCCTCCTCCTAAGCGCCTGTGTGGCAGCTTCCTTAATTTAAAGGGACAGTGTCCTAATTACCCGACCAATGACTTTTGACCGCCACTTATTTAAGGAAATTGCTGCTTATAATCCTGGTCAGTTCATTTGCCTTCATAGAACCCCCACCCCGTTTGCGCACTGGTTTTTTGTTCCTTTTACCTGCGCTAACCCCTGTTTTTTCCCCGGCCTATTTGCAAAT
>JAODAL010025133.1:0-59234 GCA_025379985.1 Phyllomedusa bahiana
GTTGGGGGTCTTTTTCCTGGTTGGTTTTCCCCTTTGCTCCGTGACTCCGTCGGCTCGAGGAGGGCTCGGGTTGGGACGCACCGCTGCTTGAGGGCTCCGACGCTGGACCGGGTTGCTGGCAAGTGAATCGCGGGTTCGGCGTCGTGCGCGGCGCGGCGCCAGGGTCTCACTGTAGCCCGAGATCTGCGCGTGTGGGAGGTTACGGCTGCGCTCCGGACAGGCAGGTAAGTTGGCGTCCTCTGGGAAGGAAGCGCGGGAAGAGGGCAGAAGAGTCCTTGCAATTCTGCAAGGGGCAAAATAATTCGAGATGGACGGTCCACTGGCATCAGGTGCTTTGGACATCCTGGAGCTCTTCTTGCTCTCCTGCTGCCCATATTTCGTGCTGTATTCGCTGGAAACGGGATCTGGACGGAGCTCCACTCACACACGTCCTTCTTCTCACATAGTTAACTGTCTGTCAGAGGGCAGGAGCTGCGTCTCTCTTAGTTATTGCGACCCGATCGTCGCGATAATTAAGGGTTTAACCGCCCCCCCCCCCTCGGAGCGATCCGGGGTCGGGGCCGACGCTGCGGGATGTCAGCTGTAATATACAGCTGACACCCCGCGCCGATCGCGCAAACTCTGCTTTAGAGTTTGCGCGATCCTCAGGACGTATCCATACGTCCAGGTGCGTGAACCCCCAACGGACCTGGACGTATGGATACGTCTAAGGTCGTTAAGGGGTTAATCAAAGTTTTGTGATGCGGGAAGTACAAAATGCAGCAAACCTCAGTGTTTTTAATTTTTTACAGCGCTCACCATGTGGTATAAATGACATGTTATTTTACGCAGTAGGTCGATAAGATCACAGCGATGCCAAATTTACATATTTTTTTTTTTACTGCTTTAACACAATAAAAACTTTAAAAAAAAAAAAATGTTCTTGCACTGCAATGTTCTAAGAACCCGAATTCTGTTTACAAAGTTGTGAAGGGACTTTTTTTTTTGCGGGATGAATTGGTATTTTAATTGGTACCATTTTGGATGAGACAAAACTTTTTGATCGCTGAAGAAAATAGCTATGTTCATTTATGTTGCTGTGCTTCACGTGCACTATAAATGGTATTAGTTTTACTCTGTGGGTCAATTATGATAGGATTACAGTAATATTCAATATCTTTTTGGAATTGTAGCTCAAAAAAATTGTGTAAAGCATTGTTTATGCATCACTATAACTTATTTTTCTGTATAGGAGTTGGGTAAGGGCTTTATTTTGTGGGATAAACTGATGGTTTTACTGGTACCACTCTGGTGTTTTTATTACTTGATCGCTTTTTATGTGGAGTGAGATGAACAAAAATCACAGTCCATTATTTTTTATTTTTTAAACAGCATTCATTGTGCAGGTTAAATAACATCACAATTTTATAGCCTAGATTGTTATGCAGCTTCTGAGCCCACATCATATATATGACTTGTAGTTACGTCCAATGTTGGGAAAGCATTAAAGGTTAATTAATCCGGTCACACCTGCAAATCCTCCTTTCACTTCTAAATTTCATTAGAAGGCTAGTTTGAAAAAATATAATTAATAATAAATATAAATATTAATTATTTAAAAACATATGGGACTACCTATTAAGTATGCAGTGAGCACTTACACCAAGTTAAAGAGAAGACAGAAACGATTAGTCTCTTAAGAGTCCCCAGTTGTCACTCACAGCTATGCAACTGTAATGCTAGCATAAAAGCATATAGTTGATTATTGCTTATGTGCCATCTTGTCTTGATATAACGTGTCATTTTCAATTATATTAAGATGCTGGTGCAAGTATGTTATATGAAATATTGTACAAATACTTTCATATTCAATGTATGCCCAGATGTAGATAAGGTATGGTTTGGGAAATATTTACAGAAAGACATAAGACATTATATATTAATTCCAGATCATATTTGTATGCTTGACTATTTTCGGTGCCTAGCCAGTGGATTATGGCTGCTCTGACCAAGCAAGCTTGACTGTCAATAATGTCAACACTGTTTGGTGACCGCCAATAAGTTTATGTGAGGTAGATACATGGATGCAACTTTTCGCATAAAGGAATTGTCTAACCATGCCGTTTCACAGAGCCAAATGCAGCTTTCATTCATGCAGCCTGTCTCTTTCCGTGTCAGGCAGTGGTTAAGTAGCATGACCTATCCATATTCAAAGTTAACAAAACTAATAAGTCTCATTTGTTAGATCAGATAACACTGAAGCTCTCAAGTTACCAGCAGTTCTGTGTACCAATGTCATCCCTGTTATCAGATAAGACAAACACCCAGGAGAGCAAGGTAGAGCAGGTAATCTAGAGAAACCAGAGTTCATTCAGAGCAGATAAAATCACTTTTATCTCCTCAACAAAAACAAATAAAGCAATCTATTGTTCCCTACATGTTGAAAGCTAATCTTTGTAGTGAGACAACCCCTTTAAGTTTAACTGTGGGAATCCTCCAGAAACTTATTAAAAGTCTCGCCTGTGTGATAGATGTTATCGCCCCCAAATTTTCCAGATAATCTGACACTCCTGGCCTGTCTTAACTGGGACCCTTCCTTGATGATGTTTACTTAAACTATATAATCATTGATTTATTTTGCTTTGACTTCTATACATTTAAGCACTCTAGCCTAAGTGTAGGTCTGGATGATGTTTGCTGGAACTTTCACCGATTTATTGAATCCTTAGTGCATGTTCACATGGCTGATTTTGATGCTGTTCTCTGAATGTTTCCGCTCTCAAAGCGGCATCAAAGCGCCTCCAAAATGCATCCAGTTCACTTTCATTGACTCCTACATAAAGCAGTGTTGTAGTTCACACAATAAGTGTTTTAGTTGCTTCTTTGAAAGCTGTTTTGGGTGCTGAAAAAGAATTGTCATGTCAATTCTTGAAGTGTTTTCAGCCCTGAAAATCCCCATAGGAATTCATGGAAACCTCAGTGCGTTTTTAGACGCGTTTTTGGGCACGTTTTTTACCCCCTGGCTATTAACTCGTATAGGTGAAAACCTAATCAAAAACCTCTTTTAAAGAAGCGTATTTCAGTCGAGGTTTCATGCTGTTTTGGGTGCTGAAAAATCAGCATCCAAATAAGGCGTGCGAACATACCCTTATTCATCATACGACTCCTACAATAAACAAATTTGTTTTTATCATCATTATCTGGGTCATGGCCTTTTCATCCTGTTATCATGCAGGTAAGGTAAAAAAGGCACCCAACTTGCTAGAGCTAGAATGCATACACTTGAAAACAAAGACATTTAAAGCATGTAGTCCTAAACAGGTTACTAAAGCCTAATTTAACCATTGAAAACAGTGGTTGTTTGAGTGGCTCAATCAAGACAGTAAGGCCCTGTTCACATGATTTGAATGAGGTTATGGCCGCGGGTTCCAACGCGGTTTTCGCGGCCAAAACCACGTCCAAATCGTGCCCACTTTATTATCATGGTTTCCCATAGGAAACCGCGTTAATATTCACACGCCGTGGGTTTGGCCGCGGCCTTGCCGCGTGTGTTTGACAACTCTCCTGTCAATTCTTGACAGGGAGTCCCCAGCACGGCAGCCACGGGTGTCGCCGCGGCTGGCGGCGCGGTTTTCCCCCTGCTTACTAATTTGCATGGGGTCACACCTTCGCCGCAAGCCGCACCCCAACCCACGCCCCACTTGGGCTGCGACCACGGCCAGCGCCCACGTCGCAAACCCGCGTCGGGAGATGCGAGTTTGCGGCGAGGTTAGGACGAGATTTGGCCGCGGCCGAACCCGCGGCCAAATCAGTCGTGTGAACATGCCCTAAGGCAATTGTACCAACAAAACTGTCAAAACGTTCAAAGCAGAAGTGGCACTGAACTGACAAAGAAATGTACAAGAATGATTAGCATAAGACAATCCAAGGCATTCACCATCTCGAGTTGTAATTTATAAAAAATAAAAGACAACCTTTTGCAAGAAATTTGAAAAATTTTAAAGCTTGCATGTTACTAGCAATATGAAAAATTCCTTTATACAAGATTTATCATAAAAAATAGGTTGACCTTTGTAAGGGAAACATATTCTAGGTCCTTAAAGCAGTTTAACCTAATAGCATGAAAATATTATGACGCTTTATTAGCCCAAGACATAGAATACAGCCTACTGTATTAATAAGCATAGTTTAACCCATGACTCCTATACTGATCACCAATGACTGAAGGTTGCTAACGTATGTATTAATTATTAAATTTAAAATCTATTTCATAAACTACTAAAAAAAACAAAGCAAGCAACATACTGCACCACGCTTTACAGTTTTAAAATGCAACCTACCTTCTTTAAGTATGCAATAGCAAAGAATTCGAGCTCTTTCAATATCTCCAAGCTGACGACATAAACCCACATATACTCTGCACAGAGCCTGAAGATGTGCACCTTCCAATGACCTTTCAGTTTTAATTTTCTTTAAAAGAACCTGTAAAAATCTGTCAGCTAAACCCTAAAAAAAATTACACAAAGGTAGTTATGAAAAAAATATATTGAATGTGTTAAACATTACTAAATACTAAAATTTGTAATTTTCTAAATTAGCATTTTTAAAATTAATACCCCAATTAAAAACAGATGAAACACTTTTACTAACCTGCTTTTATTTTCTAGTGGCAGTTTTTTTTTTTTTTTTTTTTTAATTCTACGTTCTGTATAAAATCATGCCTGATACACTTCACGGCAGCCACATCGCAATAATGGTCCGTTCACACAGCATTTTTGGACCCGATTTTGGATCCGGAAATCGCATCGACTATCGGATCCTAAACAGATCCAACACGCAGCAGGATTGCACCCTATAGTTTTAAATAGGGCTCCTGCTGCATCTTTTGGACCAAGAATTGACATGTCAATTTTTAGAACGGATCCGAAAGATGGAGTGAGACACGCATCAGCGATCACTCGTGTAAATGCTGATGCGTGTTTCAAATTAAAAGCAATGTAAATCACATTGCTATTTGTTAAGATACGTGTTTGGGTCCGTTTAGGGTCCGACAGATGGATCCAAACACGTATCTAAAAAGTATGTTCACACCTACTCAACACGCCATGTGAACATACCCTAAGAATCCAGTCTAGGGAAAAGTCATTGGGGCACATTTACGAATACTTCCCAATACTTAAGATAGTTTAATCTTAGACCAGACTGTCTAATAATGCAGCAAATTTATCACAGTGATAAATCTGACGCCTGTTTAGACAGTGTAGTCTAAGTTTACACTATGTATTTGGTAGCTTAGACTGCGCCAGTAATTGTGCTAAAATGTTGGTGTACCTAGTTGCATGTTAAGCAAACTCACTTTCCCCTTGTTGGCCACAATGCAGAAGTGTCTAACAAAACAAACAAAACAAAAAAAGTCTTAAAAACACACAGTAAATGTGATGAAGAGGATATAGGCCAGTTTTTTGGCACATGCACATTTCTGACAGTAAATGCGCCCCATTAACTTCTATAGGCGAGTTTTCTAGGTATGCTCTGTGACCTGTATGAAGGCTATTGTCCATGAAGAGGGAGCAGTATCCCCCCTACTGTGAATCCTGTGTTACGTATATATGTATAATCTTTTATAGTAATTCTACCAGGGATGAGAATAGACTGCTGAAAGGGGATCTCTAGAACAAGACGTATCAGACTAATTATTAGGCTTAATGGCCAGAGAGAAAATTGCAGGATGTTTGTCTCTCTTTTTCTGTACATGACCAAATGGGCAGTGGAAATTAGGAGGAAGGGATTACCACCATCGTAAACCCCTCTCTTCCCAAAAAACACAAGCCTTTAAACAATAGGTTGCTTTCTGATAACTCATTTCTTTTAACATCTTTTACCAGGGCTTACACGAGGATAATAGAGTAATAATTTTGGCTTCAGTATCTTGATCAAAATCTGTAACCAGAGACCTGGTGAGACTGCTACCTGCTACAGCTCTAATTATTGGTCTAGGTTGTCAAAGGGCTAGCAACATTTTAGTCTTAGAAACCCTTTTTCAAATCTGTATTTAAAGGGCTGTGTCATCAAAAAATGACTTATTGTTTAACTCAAAGTTTTATGTTAAACTCATTTTGTTGGAAGTGTTGGTTGTTTTTTTAATTTTCCATATCACTTTCAGTATTTTTTTAATAATTCTTAAGTCCTACAGTTTTCACTTTGGCCACTAAGCCTAATAATCGTCTGACACTTCCTGTTCTGCTTTTCAGCAGTGTGCTCATTATCAGTAAAAGCAGGGTCAAACTGAAAGGAGACATCATTATGTATAGATAACACAGAATCCACCAGTCACAAGAGGAGATGGTCACAGCTCCCCTTCTCCCCTCCCAGTGAAAACTCTCCTATACAAGTTTATAGGACAGAATCTGTCTTAAGAATCCTATGTGCATGAATCTGCTGTAAAGTATCTCCCTGACTGCTGTTAAAGCAGTGCAAGCCAGAATGTCTTTCCCACAATCATATGTAGACGGCCGAATTGAGAAATCTACAATCAGGAAATAAAAACAAATATGGATCAGGGTCTTGATTTAATAAGTAAAAAAAAAATTGGTGACAGATTCCCTTTAAGCACGTTTATGAATGCAGTCCAATTTCCCATAATTAACCATATTTTTCTAGGATAAAAGCAAGACCCTAGTATTTTGCTTGACTTTTAATAAAAAATTGAACGGTTTTAGACATATTTTATGCAAACCAATGACTGAAGGAATTCTAAATGTGTTAACCACCTATATAATTGCTCTCCAAACCTCATTACCATGACTACAAAATGCTTAAGAAAAAATTTCAAATTCTGAGCAAATGCCCAAGATTGCAAAGTAGATTAGTTTCCCTCCAGAAACAATGAAACACTGGTCCATGGCCCATGTATTGCAGTTCAGCTTTGTTACAGGGCTTGCATGAGGTTCTTGCATACCCATGTAAAAATGTACAAGCCAAGACTGCTGTAAAATGAAAAAATAACTTGTGTTCATCACAACAGTGATGTCAGAAGGCTGTGCAGCCAATCACAGTGATTAGCTGCATGGTCATGTGAGCAACGTATGCAACGGCGCTGCTGGAGGACACAAGCTCCGGTGGCGTTGGGACCCTGGAAGCGGTAGAAAGTGAATACAGTGTTTTTTTTTCTTTTTTAAACTCTTACAGCAGTCCCCGACTTGTATAGGGTTCGTGAATATCTTGAAAAATTCTTCTAAAGTAAATAGGGAGAAGTTGCAAGACTGGAAAAAGCAAAAAATACAAGTGGAGCCGTTCATGAAAATAATAGACAACAGATTGGATAACCTCAGACGAACCCATAAATTTCAGTTGGATTTCAACATGTTTCCCATGTGCTTCATTCAGCTTCAGAATCCCTTGCTGTGCTTGGTCTGCTAACTGCTAACCCAGTTCTCAGAGAATGCCCTGTTTCTTGCCATCTACTGAAAAACTAGTGAGGCAGCTCATGTCTGCGAAAGCCTGTGGTGAGAAAACCCCTTTAAGTTTTGATTAGTAAAGATGAAGAGCAAAAAAAAACAAAACCCATATGATGTAGAGACAACACTTACTTTTTTTGAGCTGCTGAAATCATAAATCACTTCTTTCTCCTCATTTCTCATTACCGGAACATTGGGAATTGTCCCAACAAATATATGGCCTCTAATTACAGGGAGAAGGTCAAAACACAGTTCTTCTACTTTTTTGAGAGCATTCATTATAATATCTTCGTCAACAATATTGCCTTTCACAATATCTGGAAGTGGCTCACAGCAGCTAAAGTTCGAACCAGATTCATCTTCCATGTGTGCGTCTAGATTCTTTGCACATGTAAAGTCTTCGACACTTTCTGCAACAGGAGACTCATTATCGAGCCTTAATCTTTTGGCACTTTTAGGCATCTGGAAGGAATCTACTGCTCTTTTATTTACGGAGGTGCAGTTTTCAGATGCGAGTTTAGTTTCACAAGTGTCTGGTTTGTCTTTATTGCTTGATTTTGAATTGCTTCCAGTTTTTATGAACACTGTTGAAGTGGATGTAATGGACTTAAAACCAGTTATCTGGCTTACAGGAGCATTCTGGCAATCTCCAGACATACCTCTGTTCAAATGAACATTACCCTTCAATATGTTCAAAGTCCTGGCCCGTGCAGATAATTCTGGGTACATAGTATCAAGAATTTTCACAGAGTTTTCTTGAACGTTACATGTAGCACTTCCATTTGCAGAAAGAGGCAATCTTCCAGGCACAGGAACAGCATGTTTTGGAGTGGCAGCACAAAACTGCAATGGAGAGGACAATATTCTTCGATTTGCTTTCTCAACAGGAGACGGTGTATTAAATACAGGAGATTTTTGTTTCTGTCCACTAGATAATGGTGACATTAAAGGTGGAAATGGTGTTCCTGGTAAAGGAGAAATCATTTCATCAAGAGGAGATGGTAATGATGAATGACTTGAAGACGACATAATGGGTGAAAGAGGGCGTAGACTTCTTGGAGGAGTTGACAACAATGGACCTAATAGGGGAGGCAGTGGCGGGCCCATTTCAGACCTTACTTTATTAATCGTTTCTGGTGAATGACTTGTATTGGTAGAGGTGTCAGCATTTGCAAGTACAGTTTGCCCTACCTGTGCATTCAAAGGAACTGTTCCTCCTTCAGAAAGTCTGGGCGAAGGATTTTCTTTTCGTAAAGACTGAAAGTTGGAAGATTTAAGTTTATTGGATCTGCCATTTTCTCGGGTTTTCCCTGTACTTGCACAGCTTCTACTGACTGAACTTTCCAATTTTGCACAAACATTTTCAGAGTTTGTCTTCTGTTTTTGGGTTACACATTCTGCTCTAGGATCAACAATATCATTTCTACTAAAATTCCAAATAAGATTTTTACCAGGAAGAATTTTTTGTCTACCAGTTTCAGTATTATTCCTTGTGTCTTTTTCATCATTGTTACCCGAATGAACATGATCAGAATCAGTCTTTTTTACTGGATCTTTAGAGGAAATGTCCTTAGATTTTTCATTGGAAGAAGATTCTACAGTATGCCCGTCACTAGCCTCACCCTTCTTTGAGTCTTTGTGCGAGACTGAATGTTCAGGTGCTATCAAGGTGTCATTTTCCACTTTAGAATTGTTAGAACTTAACGGTTCAATTACTGCATCCACCTGTCCCTCAATTTCATCATGGTTTAATGAAGGTTTCTGTTGCTCTTCTAGGTCAGTCACCATTACCATTTCATTATCATAATCACCCTTTGCAGCATTAGCAGCAGTTTGAAATGATTTACTTCCAACATCTGGACTGTTAAAGGATACTCGTTTCAAGTTCACCTTACGAACTGGAAATTCATATTCACTTTCACTGCTGTCCTGAGATTCTTCACCTGCATCAATAGTGTCTACATTAATTTTTTGAAATGAGTCCTGTGATTCGGAAGGTAAATGCAGGTGCTGCAACTCTTCCAATGGAACAGGCGGCAATATTTTACACAATTCAACTTTAACAGGAATAGGCTCAGAATTTGAGTGGGGACAAAGGATTGTGTTTTCCTCTTCTAAAATGCTGGAATTCAAGCCCATACTGGAATTTACGATCTGAGTTACTTCTTGACATTGGGTTTTAATGTTTTCTACATTTTTGTGTTCAAAACCTGGCATGTGAACAGGACTGGAACGGACCACAGAAGGGGAATTAAAAACTTGAGAATTAGCTTTTTCCACATCAAGACTAGTGTTGTCTATACTTGTATTACTACATGGAGTGCACTTTTCATCCAAGTGAATAGTAGCTGGTGTTGATAAATCATCATCACAAATCATCAGCTTTGGAGAACAGATATCGTCTTCATTACAAGCATCTACATTTGTTAACTGCAGCTCTGTTTCAGTGTTATGAATGACCAGCGAGGCCTCAGGTAAATTTACAGCTAATGTAGTAGAAGATTGGTCACCAGTTTCTAGGGAACTCTTTTCATGCCGATTATTTTCATTATGAAATATAGATGTACCAGTAATACTGTCTATTGGCAGGTCACAACAATTCTGTTGCTCAGGTTCATGTTTGGATGTTTTTTCCTTTTGTGATAAACCTTTTTCCTGCCCATCATCTTTTTGGTCTATAGTTTTACATTGAGAGTCTATGGAGGTAGCAGTACTAGAATTGTGTTTGTTCAAAGACATCGCCAAAGCTTTTGGTTTGTCCACAGTATCTGCATCTATCTCAAGATCATTTGTATTTGCTTTGTCTAGATCTACAGCTTTATCTGGAGATACTGATTGTTCCTTGTTATTTTCACAACCTATTTCATGCACTTTATAATCTGAAACGGTTGACACACTATTGCTGCTATTAAGTAAAGGAGATGTTTGCCTCAATGGATCACTTGGTTGGCTTTGTTCTAGTGGCTTTATATTGGGTTCTGTGCAACTTTTTTCAGTACTAACACATGGTTGCTCTGTCAATTTGGTGCATTTATTTCTGAAATTCAAGGTAGACATGGGGTCTAATGTTTTGTTTAAATTCTCTTCACTACATTTAGACAAAACATCTACAGAATTAGGAATTGTTTTATAACAATTTGTATAACTAGAATGTGTGCTGGTGTTATTGAACATATCTTGTTTTGTATGTAAATCTGTTAAATGGTTCGATTTTTTTTTTTCTGAACAATTTTCAGAGTGTTTGGGCAAGAAAGTTTCTTGGTCACAGTCAAGAGTAGTAGAATTAGGCCTATCCACAGATACCGATATATCCTTGTCTGGGTTTAAATCTTTAGGAACCAGTGAATCTTTTGTAATGGGACTTTTGTTGGCAATAAAGCATTCAGATTCATGATTCTCCATCACATTAGCAAACTTCATTTTATCTTCAGTGCCATTTAACTCTGGTAAATTTTTGGAAGGATTAAAACTAACGGTTGTCATACTTGCAGGAGAACTGCTCATTTTAGCATTTAATTGCATGTCACCTTTTGCCATGTGGCATGCAGTCTCTTCAATCACGTTTTCTCCATCTAGAAACATTGCTTTATTTTCTATTTTTGTCACGGGACTTTCATAACACTCAGCATTTTTAAATTTAGGTTCAGGACTTTTCAATGCATCAGTCAGAGATTTAGAGCTTGTTGCAAGATGATCAGATCTGTCCTCATAGTCCACTTGAATATGATCATCTACCATTGCCTGTGCCTCCGGAAAAGGCAATACATTAGGATTCTGTTCAAGATTGTGCACGTTTGTTTCCATTTCCATGGTTATGTCCGGACCATCCTTAGAACACGCTGTAGTTGGATTTGCCAAACCATCTGTAGCGACCAAAATTGGTTTAACCTCTTCTAAATTATGGCTTTTGTTAGGCCCACGATCAAGTAAATTTTCCATCATCAGTTGAGACTGATCCATGTCATTTGTACTTTCAGCATCACTTGAGTCTGTGAAACCTCCAAACACGTTCTACAATGAAAAACATAGAAAAAGTTTGTTGTCCGTTTTACACAAATGAACCCATTTCCGTGAAGTGTCAAATTGTTACAAGTGTTTTAACTAAAGTCGAATAATAACATGTTAGGTAGTTTTGCAGAACTTTTTTTTTTTTTTTTAAAGTGCATTACAACAAAAATTCAGGTCTAACATAGAAAAACTCTGTTTTGTAAGCATGTTGTTAGGGCACACCAAGTTTGTCCTAACTGCTGCCTTTGTCATAGTGACACAAAGCATGATATAGTGTATTATCATAAGAAGCTAAAAACTGCTTTGTTCTATAATTATCATGCAAAATATATATATATTAACATTTACATAAAGAAAAAAAAACAACATACAATTAATGCTGCATAAAACAAAGCCTTTTCAAGCTTGGTTATTAACCACTTATCGCCGCAGCCAGTTTTGACCTTCATGACCGTCCCCATTTTTTTTTAAATCTCACACGTTTCACTTTATGTGGGAATAACTTTAGGATAAATTTACCCATCCATAGGATTGAGAGACTGCCAACACAAAAAAAAGTAAAAAAAAAAATTGTAAATATGCAAAATGCTGCAGCAAGTGGGAAAAAACGTTTTCAACAAGAACGTCCTGAATAAGATGGAGCTTTAAAAATTTTGTTCTGAAAATATTCGCCTCCATCAGATCCTCTTTCTAATGCCCACACTGAAAATTTATTTCGGCCTCTCTCACTAATTTGGGGTTGGTGGCAAAGCGGTGACTACAGGGGCAACATCTCTAACAATTGCAGGGTGCAAAGGAATTGCCTCCTTTGGTGTAGGGAAAGGAGACCTGCTCCTGGGAGGCTGAGACAGCCTCATCCTTAACATGGGGGGGAGTCTCTGAAGCCCCGGAAAGGGGCTTGGACCACCCTTTCCTGTTGGCTCGGGGTCGAAACAGAGGAGTCCCCACTTGAAAAGCTGAGCCCCGGAAAGAAGCGTCTATCTCTGACCACTGACGTCAGGAGAGAGCTCAGGGAAGCGAGGAGCGAGGGAAGCTCTAAACCTTACGAAACTTCCCCCGGGGGCTGCCGGGCCTGGACCCGGGAGGTACTGGTGGGCGGGCAGGGACGGCATGCCTTGGCCTAAACCAAAAACCGGGAACAGTGGGACGGCCCCCACAGCTATGGAAAAACCCTTGGCCCTTTTCGGGGTCACCAACCCTAAAAGGGGGGGGGTGGGGGCCCGCAGCAGTGGTGAGGAGCAGCGCAAAGGGCACTGGGCAGGTTGCAAGGGAATTTCTTGTGGCAATGGACGCAGGCGCAATAAGTCATCACTGCTTTGGGTGCGGGGGACTTAAACCTTTCGTCCTTGGAAAGGGACATGGCTGAAGGTTGTGTGGGGCAGGGGTAATGGCCCACAGAAGGGAAAAATTCCCCCCCCAAGTGCTGGCCTCCCCAGGAGATGCAGCAGACAGCTAAGACGCCGGAAAATGGCGTTTAGGCTCCGCCCCCCAACACAGGCTCGGGCTGCTGGAGGTCCTGCCCCACCCTGGGAGGGGCCCGGGCCCGTTTGGGGCCAAGGGTGCAGCCTAGTTGCGGCCTAAGCCTCTGGAAGCTGGGGGCTAAATTTGAAAGCACAGCCCACAGCGCGGCAGTCGGAACGGCGCCGGAACGCTGCGGAAGCGGGTAAGGAGCACCCGCAGCCCCTGGGAGGTCTATACCACCCTGGCGCAGCAAGCCAAAACCGCCCTGTGCTAACACAATAGTAAGGAGGTAATGTCCCCCCCTCTGGAAGCCAGGCGCCGGGGAAAAAACGCCGCGGGGCCAAAAGCTTAACCCGGGCCTACGCAGTGGGCTAAAGGGCCCGCGCCCCTGCCAGCTCCGGCTAAGTGGGGGAAACGCGCTCCCCCCAGGAAGTTCCCCAATACCGGGGAAAAGGGCAACGCTGGGGGGGCCACAGGAAAACGGAATTCCTCCGGCCACCCAACCGCATAAAAGGAAAAAAAAAATCTGACCCCCCCAAAACGAGGAAGTCGGGTACTCACCAATCCGACGCTTCGGGTGTCGTGGCATCATCCCCTTTATCCATCACCCCGAGGTGAGGTACCGGAATCCTAAAAGGGCAGAGGCGGCAGGGGGGGAAGGGTGAGTGGCAAAAAGGAAGGAGCCCGTAAAGAACTACGGTTTCCCGACCCCTTGGGGGGGGGGGGGGGAAGAAAACCCCTCCGGGACAAAAAACGTGTTGACGGCCTCCCGATAGGTGAGAGCCAGGGGCTCGATCACCTTCCAACAGGTGAGAGCCAGACGCTCAATCACCTTCCTGCAAAGAAAAAATAAACTCTGCAGAGCAGCGTCTGCCTCCTACAGACACTAGGATGAAAACTGATCAGCCTGGCATCAGCGGGAGGGATATAGGCCACGGGGCGGGCCCCAAAGCGTTTGGGTCCGCAGAGTGTCCGCCTCCTAAGGCAAGGGCCTATACCCAAGGTGCTGTGTCCCCCAATGAATTATCGGCGAGAAAAGTGGAATTTTGAAATTTCATCTCCACTTTGCTTTAATTTCTGTGAAACACCTAATGGGTTCATAAACTTCCTAAATGCGATTTGGAATACTTTAAGGGATTTACTTTCTTAGATGTAGTCATTTATGGGGTTATCTAATATACAGGCCCTCAAAGCCAAGTTAGAACGGAACTGGCCCCCCCCCCCCCCACCAAAAAAAAAAAAAAATCTATGCTGCATATTTTCTTGAAAACGTGAAAATTACTTGTAAATTTCTAAGCAAACTAATGTTGTAAAAATATAAAAAGACATTTAAAAAGATGCCAACCTACAGTAGACATATGGTACAAACTAGATAAACTATTTTGTGTGGATTAATTTACACACAGAAATGTTTAGTCTTTGAAAAAGGCAAATTTTCCAAAATTTTTCACAAATTAACAGGGACCAATTTTGTACAGACCAAAATTTATTACTAACTTAAAGCACACTGTGTCACGAGGAAACAAACAAACAATCTCTGAATCACATGGATAGGTAATAGCATTAAAAAGTGATACGTCAGATTTCAAAAATGGGGCTTTGTCAGGGAAGTCAAAACAGGCTGCGGCGGTAAGGGGTTAAAGAAAAAAAAAGATCCTCGAAAAATAGTGGGCAAAGCATTTAGTAAAGTAGTCAGCCTTTCACAAGAGTCTTGTATCAGATATGAAGGTAACCATAATAAGAAAAATGTAAAAACATTCCTTTGTGGCAACTAACAGTCAGGATTATTATAATATTCTTCAAATAAAAAAAAAATATTGACATGTCCCATACTACACAGATTTAACCACAAGTATATTTATTTAGGTCCTTTTTTTAACTCGAAACGTAGATATAAATATTGTTGAAAGTTCAGATACTGGTTATTTGTAGGCTGAATTGTTCATTTGCGCATACACGTGAGTTTTTCTATGTTGGATAGACTTCTAGGAAGTTTTCTACGCATGCTCAGATCAATTATCTGACCCGGCTTGGAGTTGCTGCTTTACAACGCATACAAAAGACCAGTGGGACTTTTGTACAAATGTTATGATAAATGCAAAATTGTTTAATATGTTAGCCACCTCTTGTAAGAATGTATACTGTTTATTCTGTAATAATGGATTACGCTGATTATATGGTTTTTGAATTTTGTTTGTTTTGGAACTTTTAGCACCACTTTCAGTATTGATGGTGGGTTTGTTCTCTTTTTAAATGATTTATGCCCACTGTGTTTGTACACACGACTATGTCATCTGACGTAAGGGAAAACCGGGTATGTTTGAAGTAATCCATTGAACAAATGATACATTTTATTGGCATAACTTTATTATATGTTCGTGAGCTAGGTCTGCCATATTCAGAAGCCTAGAAAGCATACATGTAAACACATGCATTTCCAATGTCGATTCTGAAAATCTTTTCAGCCTCTTTTATATACCACTTGAATATACCCTTAAAGTAGCAGCGCAAATATTTAATCCGGTTTTTCATTTGTTCTGTTTTGCATTTCTGTTTCCAGAAGTATATTGCTTAGCGCTTTTTTATTTTGACGCTATGACATCCTTCATGCTCTACCCACGTGTTTCCCTTTTATAGTCTTCCAATTTTGTTTGTACTGTATTTGTATCCAACATTATACAATGCTGACAGGAACAACCAAAATCTGTTGCCGGACTCTGCGTTGGATTTCCATTACGGAGGAGTTTTATAGTCCTTTCCAATGTTTCAACTGACAATTTTTGTTGGGGCTACGGTTCTTTTAAAAGCCAAGTCCAACAATTCAGTAAGGTCTATAAAGGTATTCTCCTTTCTACTGAAAACTAATTTGCAGTTTTATAATCCAGTAAGTATTTTAAATAGAAAGACAGATTATAATCCCAAAATTATTTCATCACCATTGGGTAAACACATGAGGAGACATGTATGATCTGTTTTTCACCCTTTTCTGGCGTCAAAAGTGCCAAAGTTAGCTGGCTACGATGTCTAATGCGCCAAACAAATGTGTTTGGCGCATTGTTTGTAAGACTCGACCCTTTTTAATGCGCCTAACATGAGGGGGTGTTCTGGGGCTGTGTTGCACCACACTCGTACTATTAGCCACATATATGAATGTGGTTCGGCAAAACTAGACGCATTACTGCCCGAACAGGCAGACCTATTTCAATGTGCCTGAGACTGAGGAGTTGAAGTGGAGCTAGGTTTGCTGTTAGGGAAAAAAAAAATTCCAATATTCCTCAACTTACACCAGTACAATAATAAAAAGTAATTTATAATTATCAAACTACATTAATTTACATTAAATAAAAAGGTCATCATAAAATATATAATATCCCAAAAATGTAAAACAATCACCCATAAAATGTATTTAAAATTAAAATAATCTAAAACTAATTTTAAATGAAATAACCCACTGATTATGTTGTTCAGATTTTTACATTTTTACTATATTAAATTTGAAATGTATTGTTGCTGCTCTCACCCTTTATTCAACATACAGCAAGAGCCAGCACACCACAGGTCTTGCTGGGACCTGTGGTCCACCAAGCAAAATCCGTACCATAGTTTCTATTCACTGACGTGCTATTCTAATGACTTTTCTTTTATTTCTACCATATTTATAGCCTTTATACATGTTTGGCGCGTCAAGTTCTGTAATGCACCAAACACACAGACGAGGCGAGATGAACTTTATACACCATTTATGAGCGCACAAAAACCACTTTCATAGATTCAGGCGCATTTGACACTGAAAAATAGATGAGAAAATGAATTTTAATGCACCTAGTTCCATACATGTCTCCTATAATGTTTCCTCAATCTCCTCTGGAAAAAAAAAAAACATTAGATTGATGAAAATAATTTACTTTTATTTGTAATGTTTCATGAAGCTATAGTGTTCACCTATTAACCCCTTAATCCGAACACCTGAAAAGTAGTTAATGACCAGAACATTTTTTTTTTTTTTTGCCTCCTTGCGTTTCAACAGTTGTAACTTTTTTATTTTTTCAATGACGCAGTTGGATGAGGCCTCGTTTTATTCGAGACAAGTTGTACTTTATGGGGGAATAGTTTAAATTCGCTTATAAATAATTGCAAATTATTATTTTTTTTTATTTTTTTTACACCATTCACATTTCACACTTAACTTGTTAGATTAATTCTACAGGTTATTACGGTCGTGTGGATACCTAATATGTGTAGGTTTTTTTATGTGTGTGATATATGCACAATTATTTTTCATTAAATATTTATTTTTATTTATTTTTTTATTAATTTTTTTCTTTACACTTTTTTTTTTACTTTTTTTTTAAAAAATCCTCTGAAGGGAGAACTGTTTTACAATTTTTTTTTTTTAAACATATGCTAATACATTCTAATCTGTGTCACTTTGACACAGACAGTGATCTGGACAGGTCCCCAGAGCTGACTGTGCAGCTGTTCTCCGTGCTTCGTCGGGTGACCAGGTGTTCCGATCACCCGACCGGGTGTTCCGATCAAACTCCAGTGTCTGCAGCGACATCTAAAGACGTCACTGCAGACGAACGTTAAGGAGTTAAATATGGTTCATAATGGTCATTCACATATTTGTTCCCAAGAAGTTGAATGACTATCCTCTAATTGTCATAATTCCATAATTTTTGGTTAGGCTTCTAATAAAATCAAAGTAAATAAGGGGACGTGCCATTATGACTGCATTCTATAACCAAAGTCTGTACTGACAAAAGAGGCACCATTTTTTGACTGTTAATTTTAGCATGCTCTGATTAGCAAAATTCACCAGATGCCACACAATTTTCTTTAAAGGGGTTGTTCAGGTCAAAGTTTTTTTTTTTTTTTTTTTTTTAATTAATACTGTTATAAAACCATCAAAAAGATAGTTACCACCACACTCATCTCCGTTCCAAAACTGCTTCTCCAAATACTCTACACTACATTTCTGATGTCTTCCTGGTTCCCACAGTAGGCTTGTCAGTGACTGGCTGCATTGGTCAACTCTTTTTCTGAAATCACCGTTTGGAGCATTCACTCCTGAAAGCGGACATCAGAAGACACATGATCACGGCAGCAAATCTGTTCTGACAGCCAGAAGAAAACAGAGAATCCGGGGACAGAGCAGTGGGTGAGGCAGCGCTGGAATGGAGGTGCATGGGAAGGTAGAAAAGCAGACGGCTAGACATCACAATACCAGCACTGAAAAAAAAATAACAATTTTGGAGCCCTGTTCAGGCCAGTGACATGGACAAAAGGAAGCAAAAGTGAGAGTTCCACAATCAGTATTTAGATAACCATTTTAAGGAAAGATGTTGAATACTGCTGTGTCTAAGCTACCAGTTTTTTAAAATACTGTTTTAGCATCAGTACTACAGCAATAAACGTCTTTAAACTAAACTCAAAGAAAGTGTGTGTCAGACCTACCTCAACTGTTAACGGCGAACACTGTATAGGCGAAAGAAGATTTGGAAGAGGTTTAGCCCAAACTTGTACTTCCCTTATTTCATCGATATCACTTTCAAAATCAGAATTTACTGAGCTACAATCACTCGTATCCTTGAGGGCCAAGGAGTTAAGAGCTGCATCCTCATTTAAATTGCTGATGTCAGTGAACTTGACCACTGTGAACTCAGCGGGAGGTGAATAATTTCGCTCACTCAAGTTTAAAGATGCTTTTTCTGTATCTGACTCATTGAGAGGGTTACACGTCTGAATGATTTCAAGACTAGTTTGGCCAACAGGCAGTCTGCACTCTGGAGAGCCCTTAGTATTTCTACATATTCTCTCTCGTCGTTTTTTGTCTGAAAAAAAAAACCAAACAAATAAAAAGTTAGGTTAATGTCAAAATTCTATTTTAAAAGTGGTTTTCCTCTTGTGCAAATTATATCACCATATAAAGAAAAGTAACCGAACCGTCTTTTTATTAAATGGAGATGACAGTTAGAAAAAAAACATTCTTATTTACATCTAGAAGCTAAAAACCTCAGCAGAATTCTTACTTCTCAACACTGGTTATGCTTTACTACAGGCAATGTAACCCTAAAATATAAAATAGCTTGATTAATCATTTTTACATACACGTAAACCGTGGCAAAATATATTAAAATGACAGCAAACCCAACTGTAAGAAATTTCAGATCTGTATAGATTTTTAAAGGAGTTGTCTCACTACAAGGATTGACTTATGCTAAAGATCTTGCAAAAACAAGTCACTTTGCAAGATATGTCCATTAACAGTGTCCTACCTATTCTAGATATCCCCTCTTGTATGGGCTGCATCAGCTCCTCAGGTTGCTATAACTACAGACCTGTTCAATCTCTCATGATAGGCTGCCAGCGCTGGTCGCTATAGCTACAGACCTGGCTTCTACTGTAGCCTAGTAGAAGCCAGTAAACACGCCCCTGAAATTCAAAATGAAACCAAGAAAACAAGACTGAGGTAAGATGAATCAATGTAGAGAGACAACCCCTTTAAGCTCTTGATGTAAACAGAAATGATTCCTTTTTAGGAAACCAAAAAGATCAGGAAAAAAGTATTTTAGAAAGCTACAAAATAGATAAAATGATCTGGGTTATCTCAGGAGCTGCATAAAATCATAAATATCAATATAAACCAGGCATATTAACAAAAACCTGTACTCTCCTAAGGGTATGTTCACACGGCGTTTTGGATCTATTTTTTTTTACCAGAAGACAAACTGCATCCAAAAAACGTATCCAAAAATGCAGCTGCTTTTTTGGATGCGTTTTGCGGATCCGTTTTTCAATATATATACACAGATAAAATGCAGGCAAAGAAATAGAGACTATTCTCAAATGATATCATCCACAGAGGTTGTAGTTTGAAAAGGTAGAATCTTTAGTGTAATATACTAAATTGGCCCCTAGAGGTTTCATTTGGTCTAGAAGAACTTTAGTAACCTAATGACCTACATTTTCACTTAGAGTGGAAAGTGGTAAAGTAGTAGTGTAAGAGGAAGCCCAATAGAGGGCGCTGCCAGCATTTTACATGTGTTTCAGAGAAAGGCCAATAGAGGGAGCTGCCAGCATTTAACATGTGTTTAATCTTATAAATCACTTTTTATATGTATTGCATGATATAAAAGCAATGTATAGAATGGGTGTTTTATAAATGTATTAAAATATTCTATAATTTCTATAAACACCAATTCTATACTAAGAAAACCCTGCTTTTTTTTAGCATTCAATACATATAAAAAGTGATTTATAGATTAAAATACACGTAAAATGCCATTAGGTTACTAAAGTTCTTCTAGATCAAATGAGACCTCTAGGGGCTGATTTAGTGTATTATACTTCAAATTTTATTCCAATGCGTCTTTCGGATGCGCTTTTTCTATCAAAAGCGCTTCGAAATCGTACCCAAAAGTATGTTGCGCTTTTAGATCCATTTTTTGGGGTCCAAAAGTGCACTCCATTGTTTCCTACGGGGGATATCACTTGCTTAAAACGCAAGTAGAATTGACATGTGAATTCTTAAAACGGATCCGAAAAGCACATTGAAAAGACTCAAGTAAACACGCATTGGCGATCACTCGTCTGAACAGCGATGCGTGTTTTATATTGAAACCAATGTAACTCAAACTGCACATTGTTAGATAAGTTTTTTGGATCCGTTTTGGGTCCAAAATGGATAAAAAAACGGATCTGAATAACGTCGTGTGAACATACCCTAACTGGTACGCACTTAAGATAAATAAGAAAAAACAACTACAAGTGAGTACTGCCAACCGGTTAAAAACAACCAAGCTAGTGTGTCAGATAAAAAAAATAAAAAAAAGAGCAAATAAGACTGTTTGCTCTATTGCTCTCTATCCCTCCACGATGGTATACCATGTTTCACAGTATATGTGTAATATTATGTACAACTGTAGTAACAGGAACATTCAACTGTTTGGCGATGGACTTCTAGCCTTTACCACGTTTGTCTATTCTTTTTAATCTCCTAAGGCAACTTTCTACTCTGTTCCTTTGATCCATGCTCAGTGTAGTACACACCATAAATACCAAAACACAATGACTACTTTCCACCCTTTAAATAAGCAGACTGACTGATTACAAGTTTGAAGACACCATTGATGCCAATTATTCATTTAAACCAAAATTCTAAAGCAAAATCCAATTTTCATTAGCTGATTTTCAGTACAATTAAAACTTATTACTACTTTTGACAGTTCCAAGGTATTTCAGTGACCACTGTGGGTTTTTATTTCGTTAACATAAGTGCGTATTTTCAATGTTTAAGTGGTCAATGGGTATTTTAATATAAAAGAGGATGTCTGTCAATATGTTGTAGCCATGACTAAAAGGTGCGTTTTCACGGCAAAGACCAAATACCGGTCGGAAATGCCAACCGGTATTTGGTCTTTTTTTGGCACGCGGGGGATGGCTTTTGTCTGTGGTTTCCGGATTCAAGGTGTCCCCCTTTGCACCCACATGTTCGTGTTCCGCCCGAAAGCTGGGCACAAGAATTAACATGTTCTAAGTTTTTTGCAATGCCAGCGGTGTAAAAAAAAACCAGCAACAACAAAAAAAAAAACTGTCTGGTGGAAAAACCATGCAGTGGGGACTGCTGCATGGATTTTCCATTCAAGTCTGTGGGAGAGCGTTGCTTGTTAGTTTTCACACGGTTTGTAAAACCGCAAACTGTCTGAAAAGCCGACAAATAACCTGTGCCGTGGGGACACATCTACACACACACGCATATATATGTATATGTGTGTCTATATATGTATATATTTACACAGACACAAATATACTCTTGAGTCACATTATTATGACCACTTTCTACTTTTGTAGCTCATAAGGGAAGTCATGTATTGTGAGTTGACTGGGTTGGTATATTTGCACACATATCCCTCATTGCAGTCAGGGGTTAAAGGTGAGATTTATCAGAGTTGCAACATTTGGACAAGAGTGGCAGTATTTCTGAAACTGTGCAGTTTGTGAACTGTTCATGTACTGCTGGGGTGAAAATGTAAAATTAGTGGACAATAGTAAATAAGAGACGTGGAAACACAGGCTAATGATATGTAGTGAATATCCTCTACGAAGGTGCAAGTGAGCAGAAAAATATGATACAGTGAAGCAGCTGCTTTATCCTGACCAGATCTTGCCAGGGAGAAAGGTTACTGAGGACTGTACTACAGTATGGACTATAATGTTATCTTCTTTTCATGATACACTGCACTGACTATTGCACAACTCCACAAACTTTTTCACTGAGCATTCTACTCTGTGACCCCTGCATCACATTATGAATGGGGACAGTGGCCCAGTCTTGAACTTCAGTTGCTTCCTTCAGCCAGACTCCTGCTGCTACATTGAGAATTTAATGATTCTTCCCTTGTTTCTTGGCCCATTTTGGAAGTGATGCTGCTTATTGTTATAGGCAAAACTGGTTTGGTAGCATACCTTTTTAACCATCCACTCATGCTATTGCACCTAATAATATACTTTTATAAAAGCAGAACTTTTATGTTTAGCACCAATTTTATGAAAAAAATCGAGGGATTTTAACTTTTTAACGTGTTTTTTCGCAATGTAGGTTTTTTTTTTTTATTTTTTTTTTTTTTTTTTTTTTTTTTTTTTTTTTTTTTTTTTTTTTTTTTTTTTTTTTTTTTTTTTTTTTTTTTTTTTTTTTTTTTTTTTTTTTTTTTTTTTTTTTTTTTTTTTTTTTTTTTTTTAATTTTATGAATGCAACAGATCGAGGCATTTTAAGCATTTGTAACGTGTTTAGAGTTCAGCAATGTAGGGTTTTTAAATAGCAAAACAATATCATCTAGCAAGAAAAGCATAAGAACAAAGAGGCTTTCCCTTCATCCCCAGACAGATTGTATATTATTCCTATAATATTCAGGTAGCTCAACCATGATCTATTGGGTGTCAGGATGAGACTGCAGCGAGGTACAAGTGTGCAGCAATTACTGATTGGAGACAAAACCCCTCACTACAGCAGTAACAGCCAGGTGAGCTGATGTAACCATTGTTAATCAGCCATTAAAAGCCTCACTGTACGTTTAAGTTAAATTAAATATAAGTCATGTGGGAAGGGGTTATTATGAAGAAAAAAAAATGAATAAACTTGTCCCTTCAATTTACCCAGATTCCATTCCTTACCAAGGTTCAGCAGACTATGATCGCCATTCTCTGTTGAAGACGTTATACACCCCCAGATTTGTTCTAGCAAATGCTTAATTTTCTCTAGAAAATGAAAAAGAAAAGAGGATTTTAACATACTGAAATTTCGTTAAAGTCTGTTATGTTTCCCAGTGCCCCTCTGTCCCAGCACAGACTTGACTGTGATCTGAGACACTGAGGGAAAATGTATCCATAGCCATTCAAAGAAAAAAAAGTGGTGAACTTGCCCTTGACAACTAATGTGGTTAACGCTTTAATTTTCCAAAAACGGCATTTAAAAATGATAGAAATTGCAGCAAAGTTTGTCTATGTGAGAGAACTGAAGGGCGGACAGTCACAGAGAGGGAGAAGTGGGTGCAAGGCTACAACTGGTTTGGAATATCTGATAAATTCCTTAATCTCAGCATTGCTGCAAATGCTGACTAATCTGATTTTTTTCCTGCTATATACATTTGCTGGATTATCAAATGCTCAAAACCATTGGACACATATTTTATGAGCAAATACATACGTTGGTCCAGGGTCACATCAGGCTTCTCTCTTGCAACTTGAGTCTGTGCATTTTTCACAATCACTACAAATGACAGCAAGGCATGAATTACCAAACAAAGAAAGCATTACATATTTAAAAAAAAAAAAAAAGAAAAAAAAGAAAAAGAAAAAAAGCTGGGTACACATTACCTTTCTTGCTTTTTTCACTCAGGAACCCATCAAGCTTTTTCTGTAAATAAAACATCACAACATTAAAAACAGCATTTAGCAAGGGTTACAAGACTTCCCAGCCAGTCAAGTAACAATGAAGGCAATTTACACACTCACCTGAATTTTCTTTAGTTCCTTCCCAATAACCCTTTTTTCCAAGTTCAGCTGTTTATATTCTTTATTATGTTTCACTGCAGCCTCTGAAATAAAGTGTAAAATGATATTAAAGACATTAGGGCACATTTATAAATGCAATTACAGCAGAACTTTGGCACAAGTTGCAACAAGAATAATAGTATAGTTGATTTACACCACATTTAGTATGTGCTTTAGACCAGGGGTCTCCAATCGCCGGGCTCTACAGGTCCGTGGCCCCGGGCTCCAAATGATGCTGAACGCCCACTGACTGTATAGATCCGGGCGGGTGGAATCTGCTCTGCGCGGCTGTTGTAAGGTGGCTGTGTAGAGTTAGCAGCTGCACACACAGCTGCTACTGTTTCGCTAGGGAGAAAGCAGGGATGGTTCATTACCGTCCCTGCTTTCCCAATCGTTGTATACACTGTGTTCACAGAGCGCTGTACATACAGATCACTAAGTCCAGGAGGCGGCTTTGCAGGGGACTGAGGAAAGGTGATTAACTTATTTTTATTAGCCTGGCTATTTACCTACAGGGGGCATACATGCATGACTACTACAGGGGGGCATATACACACACTTACTATAGGAGGCATGTGTATAACTTCTACATGGGACATACATTATATATATATATATTATATATATATATATATATATATATATATATATATATATATATATATATATACACACATACGCACCTACATACACACTACCATATAACTACCTATTCCTAAATTCCTACCTAGTGGGGACCTATTATTCTACCTACTTAATGGGGCTCACAAATCCGATTATACTATACACCTAAATGACACAGTGTGCACTTCATTGTGTTTTTTTGTGCGTGTGATTCTAAACCTCCAACCCCCCTAATAACCTGTGCGCAATAACCCCACCCCTGACAATCCCAACCCCCACTGGGCCATGGAAAAATGGTCTTGCATAAAACTGGTCCCTGGTGATAAAAAGGTTGGGGACTGCTGCTCTACACAGCTTCTAAACATTTCTATGCCTCATCTGACAAAAGGGGTGCAGCCCCTGTTAAAGGGGCATGGATTTATTGAAAGGGGGCATGGATTTATTGAAAGGGGGCATGGCTTAATACGTGACACTGTGCATCAAAGAAATACGGCAACACTTTGGCGCAGTTAGTGTCAAAGTATTTAAAAGGTGTAACGTTAGACTAGACCGTTCTAACATTTGCCAGATTTATCAACAAGTTGTTGATAAATATTTAACTTTCCAATCTAAGGGTTTGTTCACACAGCATTTTTTCAATCCGGTAAACGGATTGAAAAGCGCAGTGTAAAACATATCCAAAGACGTACCCAAAGTGTACTGCTTGTTTAGATGCATTTTCTGTGCAGCAGAAACGCACCCTATAGTCGCATCAGAAAAAACGCATGTAAAACATGCATTGGCGATCACTCGTCTGAACGCTGATGCGTGTTTTACATTGAAAGCAATGTAAATCACACCGCTATTTGTTAAGATGCTTGTCTGGGTCCATTTTGGGTCCGAAACACGGATCCAAAACACACATCTAAAAATGCAGTGTAAACATAACCTAAAGATTTAGACAGTATTGATAAATCTACCGATTGTCGTTTTGCAGTACGGATCTGGTGGTCCAGTAGCTCTTGCAATACTATACAGTCTTTTTAAGGTTTTCAATCAAATTTGATACAGACAACATTCTAAAAATTTCTGCAGCAGAGGGCTGCCACAAAGGTAAACAAACTGAATACAGATTTATACTGACACCATAAGCTAAGAGCTAGCTGTAAAAATCAGTTGCGTGTGCATCCTCGTACATGCATAAAACAGAGCCGAAACAATAATATATGGAGACAATTAGGCTATGTTCACACGGCTTATTTCGGGGCGTATTTACGTCCGCAAATGCGTTTCAAATACGTGTCACAAAGTGTGGCACGTATTTCGCGTCGTAAATACATTCCCCATTCTTTACTATGGGGATTTATGTTGCAAAATACGCCTCAATAAGTGACAGGGGACTTAATTTTGCGATCGTATTTACGGACGTATGTATGCCCGCAAATATGTCGCGAAAATACGCCTCGTGTGAATGACGAGGCGTATTTTACATTGGAATCAATGCTAATCTAATTGTTCATTATTTGAAACTTATGTCGGGACGTATTTGCAGACGTAAATACGTCCCGAAATAAGCCGTGTGAACATAGCCTTACAGTACATTCTTGGCTTTGCAAAAACATTAACATTTGATTATATTATATATATTTATATATATATAGATATATATTTATAATATTATATATATATATAAATATATATATATAAAAATATATTTTGTAAATTGTAAATGGGGACAAAATGAAGGTGACTAAAGTTAGATATGCAATACCATTAAAGATCTGTTAGGCCTAATATTTTTAACCACTTAGTGTCCGACTCATTTTCGTTTGTTTTGTTTTCCTCTGAACACTACAAAAGCTGTAATGTTTGAATACTTTTAAATTAAAAGAAAATTCTTCGTATTGCCAGTTTGAGTTTTATTTTTTGATCACTTTTTATTTAGTTTTCTGAAGGCAGGAGAACCAAAAACTATTTTTTTTTCTGATTCAAGAGTTTTGTTGATAAGAGAAACAGCAATAAAAAAGGATTATCAAGCAAGTAATCAGATGTACATATTCCATCAAGAGAAATATAGAAAATTACAATGAAAGAGATGCAACCACAAATCAGATTTTTGTTATTCCAATGGAAAGTTTATAGATCATCAGGAAACTGATCTTTCAGTGGACACATCTGACTTAAGGGGATCACAATTCAGAGACAACAAAGAACAAATATTCCTAATGACTAGATCAAGATATTTGACAGGAATCAGAATAAAAACATATGTTTTCTTCTCTTTAACTTTGTTGATAGATATATATATATCTCAACAAGGTTAAAGAAAACCAAATAAAATGGTTCAGCCGACATCAATTCACTGCCATTGAATTATGTGTATGTCCGAGAAGAGAAAGTTATAGGGAGCCTGTCACAGTTTATGCCCCCCTTGCTGAGGACTGCCCAAGCTAGTGTCAACCTGCTGTTCCCAGCGGTGTCCCTTATTCTGTAAGATGCTGTAGTTTTAGAGTATTTAATGCTCAAATCTGGCAGTTTTCGGAGTCCAGCTTATTCATGAGCAGGTGTTAGCCCCGCCCAACTGACAGTTATTCACATGTTTCTACCTATTCAAAGTAACAGGTTGATCAGTTGTGAGGTAGGTGGGGCGAGCCTCGGGTGGGAGCTGCATGAATTAAACTGACTCTTTTCTGGCTGCAAACAGTCCATGTCAGATTGTAATGTATTAGCATATTCATGCATGCTAATACATTACTTATCCCTTAATGGGATTAAGAAAAAAAAAAAAAAAAAAAAAAAAAAGAGAGTAAAAAACAAAAAATACTTAAAAAGAATTGTGCATACACCACACACAAAAAACCCTACACTTAATATTTCAATGACCGTAATAACCTGCAGAATTAATCTAATAGGTTATATAGTGTGAAAGGTGTAAAAATAAATAAAAAAAAAAATACGAAAAGGCAGAAAAATGCTTTTTTTTTAATGTTTACAAAGCAAATAAAAATAAATAAATAAATAAATTACATATTTAATCTCAAACTACACCCCCAAAAAGGACAACTTCTCTTGCATAAAACAAGTCATCATTCAACTGTGTCACAGAAAAAAAATAAAAAAATGTTACGACTGTTGAAACTAAAACATTTAGCTGGACATTAAGGCCGTTTCAGGCCTGGTGCTAAAGGGGTGAAACAAAGGTCCGTTTATGTAAAGAGTTGTGGGTAGCTGCAATGTAGCCAAGTGATTAGCACTTCTGCCTATCAGCATAGAGGTCCTAGGTTCAAATCAATGCAGGAACCAAACGTGGAATTTTTTTTTCTCAATGCAATCCGATTGAGTTTTAATTTTTATTTATTTGCACTGTGTGACTATTTACTAAGGAGTACAAAGGACATGAGTAGAATGACAGCACCTGAGGTGGAACACTTGCCCAACAGAGAGTGTGTGTAATGACTAAGCATGGAAGAGACTGATAGTAGCTGCCTGAGAGTAGAGGTGATGTCTGAGCATGTGTGGCCAGGACTGTGGAGCTCTCACCACTGTTCGTATCCCCTAGAGACGAGCTGTACACTATGCATAACTAAGGAAACTGCTTAAAAAAATGGTACAGAATTTTTAATAATGATGAATAGTGAAAATATTATTTAATTTACAAGTTTCTCATGTCAATTTTACTTTGTGGTAAAACCTCTTTAGGTTTCCTCCGGATACTGAAATCACTCCCCTCTAAACACCTACTGATAAGTTACTATGGAACACAGACTAAGTTTTAGTGGAGACAGGGTCTGATGAAAGAAAAACAAATAGATAAAATGAGAATAATCAGTTTACAGCATTGTGGAAGGTATCTGCCCTACATAAATAAAGTAAATAATATAGAAGATCTTATTTATGTGTATTAACATACTTATGGTCTATATATACAGTGCCTTGCGAAAGTATTCAGTCCCCTATAACTTTTCAAGTTTTTTCCACATTTCAGGCTTCAAACAAATATAGAAAATTTTAATTTTTTGTGAAGAATCAACAAGTGGGACACAATTGTGAAAAGTAACGAAATTTATTGGATATTTTAAACTTTTGTAAAAAAAAAAAACAAACAAAAACAAACTGAAAAGCGGGGCGTGCAATATTATTCGTCCCCTTTACTTTCAATGCAGCAAACTCACTCCAGAAGTTCAGTGAGGATCTCTGAATGACTGACCTTCATGGAAGAGTGGCAAGAAGAAAGCCATTTCTCAAAGATATCCATAAAAAGTCTTGTTTACAGTTTGCCACAAGCCACCTGGGAGACACCAAACATGTGGAAGAAGTGCCTGTCTAGATGAAACCAAAATCAAACTTTTTGGCCACAATGCAAAACAATATGTTTGGCGTAAAAGCAACACAGCTCATCATTCTGAACACAGCATCCCCACTGTTTAACATGGTAATGGCAGCATCATGGTTTGGGCCTGCTTTTCTTCAGCAGGGACAGGGAAGATGGTTAAAATTGATGGGAAGATGGATGGAGCCAAATACAGGACCACTCTGGAAGAAAACCTGTTGGAGTCTGCAAAAGACATGAGACTGGGATGGAGATTTATCTTCCAACAGGACAATGATCCCAAACAAAGCAAAATCTACAATGGAAGGTTCACAAATAATCGTATCCAGGTGTTAGAATGGCCAAGTCACAGTCCAGACCTGAATTCAATGGAGAATCTGTGGAAAGAGCTTAAAACTGCTGTTCACAAACGCTCTCCATCCAACCTCACTGAGCTCCGGCTGTGCGCCAAGGAAGAATGGACAAGAATTTCAGACTCTCGATGTGCAAAACTGATAGAGACATACCCCAAGCGACTTGCAGCTGTAATCACAGCAAAAGGTGGCGCTACAAAGTATTAACTTAAGGGGGCCAAATAATTTTGCACGCCCCACTTTTCAGTTTTTTACAAAAATCTTAAATATCCACTAAATTTCGTTCCGCTTCACAATTGTGTCCCTCAAAAAAAATGTAAAATTTTACATCTTTATGTTTGAAGCCTAAAATGTGGCAAAAGGTTGAAAAGTTCAAGGGGGCTGAATACTTTCGCAAGGCACTGCAGAAGCGGGTATCAACTTAAGGCAAACATTTTATGTAGGCAATATAAAATGAAAAAAAAAAAAAATTACAAAACCAAACATTATGCCTTAGGCATCTCAGCGTTACCTCAGCAGTAATTCCAGTTAATTACTTTACTGCTGGGATGAGAGATTGGCATCACATCAGGAGTTTAAGCAAAGACCAAATGGTAATACCAACACCTTGGCAACATAGCAGCAGGTATTTAGGAGATCAGCATTTTTTTTTTTTTTTAAGTCAGACAACCTTTTTTCAAAAATCACTTCTATGGAGGACAAGTTAAAATACTAAATTATTGGTGCCCATTGGAAATTAAAAAAAAAATAAAAATTCTAAAAGTCCTGAATCCAAACAGTAGTCTCTAGGAAATAATACCTAATAATCCTGGATATGTCCCATATGAACTTTATATGAATTATTATTTGTGTCTCTGATGATAGAAATAGTTTGTATACAAATGTTTTTTAAACTATTTACACATCCATAGTATCCAACAAAATATATAAAACATGCTCTTACCTTCCATTTTCTTTAACTTTGCTTCCAGTTTCTTCTTCCTATAAAAAGTTCACAGTTCATTAGTAAATTCAAGAGAACAGGTACTTGTGTGCTTAAAAAAAAGGTGTGCATTTTCTTCACATATATTCTCTGCCAAAAACACTAGAAACAGCACATCTAAATTGTTGTCGGCTAGCTGTCTTACTTGGTATCAATCACACAGATCACAGATGTCGCACAACCAGGTTTGCTTTGCAGCTGAATATTCAAACATATGAAATTTGTCAAATAAATGAAAGTTATAGTTTTATTTAAAGGGGTTTTCACTCTACAAAGATTAGTTTTCAACATAAAAAGGACTACTAAATGAAGACATTACATTGGTCAATATATTTTACTTTAGCCCCAGGCCCTAATGACCAACTAAATTTTGTATTTCTAAAAACTGCAAAGTTTGAGAAGCGATTTTCTGCTGCTGTGGTGAAAGTTTATCGTGCATTGACAAAATTGCCAATAAGCGATACGGAAACTAAAAAGCACCACCTGTCAATGATGAGAGAGATGAACGTCTGCTGCGAAGGTGCGCAAGGGCGGACAGACAGTGGAGCAGCTCACCAGAAAAATAAGCCTAGGGGCTGCCAGATGTGTATCTAGAACAACAGTTTAGTGAGCTCTACTGTGTATGGGGCTCCAACGCAGATGAATCATTGTACCACTGCTAATCAAGTTGCAGCAGCAGAAAAGGCTTTAACTTTCATGGCAGTATTGAATTTGGACCTCCACTGCTTGGCCAAGGGTTGACTTCTCCGATTAGTCAAATTTTCTTCAAAAGGATGGCCATTAGTGTGTCAGGTGAGAAACATCAGAGAACAAAAACCCTGAAATGACATGCTCAGGGCCATCCATCCATGTGGAAGGCAATTAATGGACTTGGATATAAATCAATCTATCTATGCAGATCATTAACCCCTTACTAATGGAGCCAGGAAGGTCAAAGCTTTTAAAAACTTTGACCTATCCATATGATTCAGAAAATGTTCTCGTGACACATCGTGCCTTAAGTTAGTGAAAATTTTGGTCCATAAAATCTTCATTTGTGAAAAATATCTAAATGTAGTGAAAATTTAGAAAAATGCGCCATTTTCCAAGTTCTAAAATGTATGTGTTTAAGACAGATCGTTATACCATATGAAATAGTTTGTAACTAGCATTTACCTTATGTCTACTTTATATTGGCCCATTCAAAAAACACACCGCAGGCTCTATTTAATGAAAGTGCAAATTTATTTTTCATAAAATTTTTCAGCTTTCTTCGTTACATATTAACTTCAACTTATCATATGCAACAATGTATTCCATATGAGTTTAGAAAAGTCCGTAGTGTCAAATCCTCAGAACAGAAAAAAAGTGACATTTTGAAATTTCGCCTACACTTTGCTTTAATTTCTGTGACATATCTAAAGGGTTAACAAACTTCCTAAACACTGTTGTAAATACTTTAAAGGGTCTAGTTTCTTAGATGAAGTCATTTATGGGGGTATCTACCATACAGGCCCCTCAAAACCACATCAGAACTGGACTGGTCCCTAAAAAAAATGTATATCGCAAACTTTCTTGAAAATGTGAGAAATGACCACTAAATTTCTAAGTCCCCTAATGTCCTAAAAAAAAATAAAGGCATTTAAAAAATTATGCCAACCTACAGTAGACATGTGGTAAATGCTAGTAAAACTATTTTGTGGTGAATAATTTTTTTTTTCTTTCTTGCGCGCAGAAATTTCAGAACTTTGAAAATGACAAATTTTTCCAAATTTTCATGAAATTGATATTTTTCACAAACAAAAAGGATTGCACGGACCAAAATTTCTTACTAACGTAAAGTACAATGTGTCACGAGAAAACAAATTTCTGAATCACATGGATAGGTAAAAAAGTGTCAAAAAGTTATTCTCACATAAAGTGACATATCAGGTTTCAAAAATATGGCTTAGTCAGAAAGGCCAAAACTGGCTGGGTCCTTAAGGGGTTAAAATCAGTTTTTTTGGGAGGCAAGATGAAGAAAAATGCAGCAATTCTGGTAATGTTTTTTATTTTTTACAGCGCTCAACGTGCAACATACATGACCTGTTAGATTACAGTGATACTCAATTTATATTGTTTATTTTTATTGTATGGGATAATATTCATGCTTTTCAATCTTCTGATAGCCACTTATTTTTTATTTTGTTGTTTACGGAGCTGTGCTAGGGTTTTTTTTTTTTTAGTGGGATGAAATGACGGGAATCTGTCATCAAAAATTGTTTTTATTGATGAAATATTGTGCGTTCATTTTTTGTCTAAATTTTTAGTATATTTTTTTCTTTCACTTAATTTGTGGTAAATATTATAAAATGCATTATAATTTTCAATATTTCCCACTCGGCCCCCAGAGGGAGCACATCCAAGAAAAAAAAAAATGCTTCATGTACAAAGAGCATACATTACAGCACTGCTGTTAATGTGGCCTTTTCTGGTGGTGACCCTACATGCCTCCCCCTCCCGTGTGTGCAAAATGAGGGCAGGTGGACTGTAAACTGTAGCCCACTGAATCACCATTTTGTTGGTGACTGAGGTCACCATACAAAGCTGCTGTGCATCCACAGCTGAAAAAGGAATAATCAGAGTGAAATTGTGATTACATTTAGGGTATGTTCACAAGGCGTCTGACTCTGTGTTACATACGCTTTTGGATACGTGTTTGGATCCGCCTGTTGGACCCTAAACACACCCAAACACGTATCGAATAAATAGCAATGTGATTTTACATTGCTCTTTATTAGAAACACGCATTGGCGTTCACACGAGTGATCGCCGATGCGTGTCTCACTGCGACTTTCTGATCCGTTCGAGAACGGAGCGGAGTTTGGCGGCCAAAAACGGCAAGGGAACGGAGTTTGGCGGCCAAAAACGGCAAGGGAACGGAGTTTGGCGGCCAAAAACGGCAAGGGAACGGAGTTTGGCGGCCAAAAACGGCAAGGGAACGGAGTTTGGCGGCCAAAAACGGCAAGGGAACGGAGTTTGGCGGCCAAACGCCGCAAGGGAACGGAGTTTGGCGGCCAAAAGCCGCAAGGGATCGGAGTTTGGCGGCCAAAAGCCGCAAGGGAACGGAGTTTGGCGGCCAAAAGCCGCAAAGGAACGGAGTTTGGCGGCCAAAAGCCGCAAAGGAACGGAGTTTGGCGGCCAAAAGCCGCAAAGGAACGGAGTTTGGCGGCCAAAAGCCGCAAAGGAACGGATAGTTTGGCGGCCAAAAGCCGCAAAGGAACGGAGTTTGGCGGCCAAAAGCCGCAAAGGAACGGAGTTTGGCGGCCAAAAGCCGCAAAGGAACGGAGTTTGGCGGCCAAAAACCGCAAGGGAACGGAGTTTGGCGGCCAAAAACCGCAAGGGAACGGAGTTTGGTGGCCAAAACCGCAAGGGAACGGAGTTTGGTGGCCAAAAACCGCAAGGGAACGGAGTTTGGAGGCAAAAACCGCAAGGGAACGGAGTTTGGCGGCAAAAACCGCAAGGGAACGGAGTTTAAGACACTTCGGAAGTAGAGACGGTCATTAAGGGTTTTATCTTCTACGTTAGCTTAAGTGTCCTCCCCTTTTCCCTTTTGTTTCCGTCTTGTCTGTTCTGTTCTACGTGGTCTTGTCTTTACTCGCATAGGTCTATACTTGTTAAATATGGTTTATTCTTTGCTGTTACATACCTATTCAGTATAATGTTATACTAGCTGGATAGTTGATGTTTCTTCATTATATTTCACTAGTTCGCTTCTGTTGAGCTAAATAACATGTCAACATTTGTTTTGTATATCTGCTTCTCATGTCTCAGATTTAATAAAGAAAATATACAGTTTTAAAAAAAAAAAAAACATAAAGAAACGGAGTCTGGCGGCAAAATCCGTAAAGGAACGGAGTCTGGCGGCAAAATCCGTAAAGGAACGGAGTCTGGCGGCAAAATCCGTAAAGGAACGGAGTCTGGCGGCAAAATCCGTAAAGGAACGGAGTCTGGCGGCAAAATCCGTAAAGGAACGGAGTCTGGCGGCAAAATCCGTAAAGGAACGGAGTCTGGCGGCAAAATCCGTAAAGGAACGGAGTCTGGCGGCAAAATCCGTAAAGGAACGGAGTCTGGCGGCAAAATCCGTAAAGGAACGGAGTCTGGCGGCAAAATCCGTAAAGGAACGGAGTTTGGCGGCAAAATCCGTTAAACGGATCTTAGCGTCAGAAGCAAGAGAACTTTATTAGCGGAAAAAATCTTGAATTGCACAAAAATAGTTAGCGACGAACGCATGATCACTTTATTAGGAACGTGGACACGTCGGACACTTGTCTGCAGAAATCGAAAAGGTAGAACCACCTGACTGCTGCTTCTCTGGCAAGCCTTGCTGGAGCACAGAGCCGCTGAGCAGACATTCAGTAGCTGCTCCACAATCGTGCCTCCCTGTACCTGCAGACACTAGAGCAGAGCTGAGGTCACAGCAGGGAGGGGCTGTAAGGGATTAAAGCTGAAGAGAATCAGACAGGAGACGTCTTAACTTGCTTATACACAGTGATTACTTTATAGCAGCTTCCTGTGTGTTGTGCAACTGCTTCTGAAGAGGGCAGTGTTCTGTAAACACAAGTATCAGTAATAACTGTCTTTACAGGCTCACACTGAAAATAAATGTAACTGATAATAAAAAGGATATAGAAAACACACACATTACTGCAAAAAAAAAAAAAAAAAGTTGCAACACAATCCCTTTAAATTGGTTCCTGATCTTTTCTTGCAAACTTACAGACAAGGCATGAAGATTTTAGCGCTGCTGGTGAAACGGTCGTAAAAAGGCAGTACTGTAGAATAAAACCAATTTGTGTCCACCCTAAAAACACATTCACATCAGAGGTCCCGAGTGGGCTAATTCATATAATCCATTAAACTATGTTTTTGTTTTAACCTGTCTTGCTTTTATTTGTTAGAGCCAATATAATAAACAATGCTTTATAGGTATTTATGGTGGATACTAAATTTGAAACTTACTTTCGAAATCACACATTATGCTATTCTAACCACAATGCTTTCTCCTGGCCTTTGTTTGCACACTAAACATTGAGAAATACATACGTGATATCACTCTTCTCACACTCTTCCTTCACTTTGATGTACTCCATTTCAGTCTGCTGGTAGATCTTCAGAGTAGACTGCGAATAAAAAACATGACAATTTAAAGAATCGGATAACACTACATGTGTAAAGGGGCAGTATTTTTCACTGTTCATGTGACACTGTAGGCTTTCAGAGACCTAAGGGGTTTCTGTTTAAATGGCAGGTGAAGGCTAATGCTTTTGATTGGCTAGAGGGCCGATCATTGTGACGTCAATGGCAAGAGCCCCAAGACTGGAGCTAGTTCAAAAGGGGAGTTTATTTTATATTTCATCTCCTTCAACCACCACTAAAAGCCATAAAGGCCATGTTCACACGGCATATTTGGATGTGGTTTTGGACGAGGTTTTCGGAGCGTTTCCGCTCCCAAAACCTCCCCTGAAACATGCTTCTTCAGAAGAGGTTTTAGAAGCGTTGCTCTGTGAGGTTTTGGATGAGGTATTCACCCATACAAATTAATAGCCAGGACAAAAACCGTGGCAAAAACCGTGCCGAAAAACACGCTTCAAGAATTGACATGACACTTCTTTTTCAGCGCTTCCATAGAAGCGTGTAAACACCTCGTCGTGTGTGAACTACAACAAGGTTTTACATAGGAATCAATTAAATTAACTGGGGGCGTTTTGGACGAGATTTTGGGTGAGAAAACACTCTGAAAACCTTGTCCAAAACAAGCCGTGTGAACATGGCCTAAATGTTTTTGTTTCATTGCTTGTTAACATTGAGACAACCCCTTTAAAAAAAAAATCTGATTTTTAACACTGCTCTTGAATGAAGGAAATACAAACATTATTAGAACCACTTTTTTCACATCATTATACATGTTTAACGCTTGTCAGAGGAAGTAAGTCGATAGACGAGAAAATGACAATTTATCCAATATCAAATCTGATAACGGATCTGCAATGCTAATAGACACTTGATGACATCACTAGAACCTCTTAAAGAATTAAGACAGTGAATGCTACATCAGGTACCATGTGCACTACTTCAATGTAAGAGTCTTGGGGTCAGACTCTTAGAAACTTTTTGCACACGGCTTTGTAGCCTGTTTTTTCTTATATGGTGCAGTTTCCAAATCTGCTATTTTTGTAAGAAAAGTGTCCATCATAAATCAGATCTGGTGCCATCTCGGATGGTGGCGGCAATTAGAATTTTACATACTGTATAAAAGAGAGTATAAGCCGAGTTTTTCAGCCCAAACAATGAGCTTATACTTGAGTCACTGTGATGGCCCGAGCACCGGCAGGGACACTTAAGATGTACGTGACTCTTCTGGGAGCGAGCGCTCCATGCTCCGCCATAGAACTCCGGAAAGGGTTGCAAGCAGACTTGCGGCCCAGAGTCTCCAGCACAGACAGCATGCTAAGTCGAAAAAACAGATGGCCTCGAAACCTATGTATGGCACAGCCTTTTTCCTGATTTTATCGTGACAACTTATCCAAAATTTAACGAAGAAAAGCTACAAAAAGTTGTCTACTTATCTATAAAAACTAACCTTTATTTATATTCCGCTAAAATATACCACGAGATAAAACTTACATATATCTAATTACTAAGCCTACCTATACAGACGCGGAGCAACCGTCCCGATAAGGACGACCCCGCCAAGATCTTAGCAAGATACACTAACCAAAATTATATCTAAATCTACTATAGTGTACTACATACCCCAAAGTGTCAACAAAGAAACATTAATACCCAAATACCTATACAAAAATATCTCAAAATACTGATGCACTATCAAGGTCCTAGTAAGGTACCTCAAGGCAATTTGTCAGGATATATATTGTCCCAGTCTATGTCCTACGCGTTTCCCCCCTGCTAAATATGAATAGGGTTCATCAAGGACTTATCATTGGACAAAACAAACTTCTTCAAAAATATATTCGTTCAGAAATCCTGCTTATACATTAAGGTGTACTTAGATGCAACATATTTAAGATAAATACTAATAAGGTAGGCATAACCAAATTTGCCAAACCAGCGTTGGAGCAGCGGGGAATGGTAAGTACTTGTATTTTTTTTTTTTTTTTACACAAGCCCTGCTTCTACCTGCCTATGGGGGACATATACCTGCCTCTACGGGACATATACCTGCCTGTACCTGCCTATGGGAGACATATACCTGCCTGTACCTGCCTATGGGAGACATATACCTGCCTGTACCGCCTATGGGGGACATATACCTGCCTGTACCTGCCTATGGGGTACATATACCTGCCTGTACCTGCCTATGGGGGACATTAAACTGCCTATGGGGGACAATAAACTGCCTATATAATTTTATTGGTATCCATTTTTATTATTTAAGTTTTCCCAGTTTGTTGTGGTAAAAGTAGGTGCCTCGGCTTATACTCGGGTATATACGGCAAGTTATAATAAAACATTATATACCTTCTTCTCTTCCAGTTCAGCTTTCAAAGATTTTAGTTCTTCTTCATGTTGTTCCCGATGAGAGATGTTCTCCAACATTTTTTCCAGCTGACATCTTAAGGTTTCATTCTCCCTTAAACAATATAAAGGCTTCCAATTACATAAACTTGTGGAATTTATAAATTGAAAAGGGAAATGTGGCAAGAAACAAAAAGTAAAGCAATACATAGATCTATGGCTATAACCGTTAGCACTACAATAATCACCCAGCCACTTGTTTCGTTAACATACTGTGCAATACTAAGGCCAAAACATGTTACAGAACAGAGACCAAAGTGACAGCAACATTTTATTTAGCACTTCTAGAGCCATTCAAGTGATTTTTTTTTCTTGTTAGGGCATTATATGCATATGTGTGAGAGGAACCAAAGCTCTTGCTGAAGGGGTCTAGAATTAAAATGAATTATACAATATACCGATTTGACAAAAACAAACAACAAGAGGAGGTTGCACAGACTTTCTTCCACGCCTATGGAGAGCTGTATCTATACACCAAACAATGCGTTCAGGTTAGTGTGTTACTAGCTTCTCATTAAAATCGCTAGACCTGTGGTTCTACAATAGGAGCACCTGCTCTTTTTCTGATTTTTTAGTAAAACTAAGTATAATTACAGGTTAAAGGAATTTATAGAGTTAATCATTAAATTATTAAATGTAAAACATGGTAAACGTAGATATTAGTTACTGCCCTTAAAGGGGTTGTCTCATCTCAAAGTTTCATAGGATGCATGAATGAAATAATGCTGCTTTGCTCTGTCACTTCCTGGTCAAGCTGTCTGTAATTAGCATATGAGCTCCTTGTATTCAGACTTCTCTGCTTATTATGTTTATTAGTCTAGATTAGCTAAATTCCTTCTACCAGGATAGGAGAAGCTGCTGAGCTAATATAAACAGTAGAGTAATTACTGTCTTTTGTCTGAAAGATCAGATAACACACAAGCTCTCACTGCCATCTGCCACAGGTGTGATGACGTCACTCCCTGCTATCAGAACAAACAGCAGGGGAGAAGGAGTACACAGGTTGGTCACTTAGGAAACTAGAAAGCCCTCAGAAGGAGATAAAATCATTTGAAGCTCCCTAACAAAAAAAGATAAACAAAGCAATATATTTGGAAAACGTCTTCATTTCGTGTTTCCTAGGTTTTGAAAACTATTTTTTGTAGTGAGACAACCCCTTTAAAGGGGTTTCCATCTCTTGATAAAAACAGCTAGCTCTATGGGCCCCACTGTAGCCAATCAGTGGGAACGCCACTGCTGCAGTGGTCAAGTGCCTTTGCACACATCACTGTCAATCATCTGCTGGAACGGTGACCTCTCCGTTCAGAAGTAGACTAGACAGAAGACTAGAGGGACGGAGTACTGGAACCGGAGGGAAGCGAGTATATGTATTTTAAGAGCTGGCTGTCAGTTTCTCTCAAGAGGTGGACAACCCCTTTAATTTTTCTTTGGGAACACACAGCATACACTTAAGAGTCCAAATACTAAAAAAAAAAAAAGAAAATTGGTTACCTTTCAGCATATTGAAGATGTATTTTCTAGTTAAGGAAAAAAAACAAAACAAACAACCTCATCTACAAAACATGCATTTTTTTTTTTGCTCTATAGAAGATAAATCTACCCACTTTTAAAACGCTCTTTTGGTTGGACAGTCACTGAATTACAGTGCAATATTGGTGGAAACTTGAACACAGCTTTACAGAGAACTCTTCACGTTCTAGCACTGTGCTATAATTTATATATTACATTATGCTTCAGATTTGTTATGCACTCTTCCCTCTTGTAGCTTAACTTAAATCTGTAGTTAAAAGGTGTTATCTCAGGAAGATAACCTCTGGCCACCTGTTCTTTTGGGGCATACGGACATCATATAAGAGGAATGCCTGTTTGGGACCCCCCTCTATAAGCAAGAACAGAAGCCAATCTATGAGAATGGCTTCCATTCTGGCAGACTTAAAAGGTTCCTACACCACATAGACTCTTATTTATTTGAATGGAAGCAATGCTGTTTCTTTTGTTTTTTTTAATGAATTCATTTTTTTTTTTTATATGTGGTTTAAACAGAAAAAAAAACCTCACACCGACCAAAAAGCTTTTTATTATTTGCTACAGACATTAAAAGCATGGTCTGGCATCCCATCAATTGTGTCACACCCCTACAGCCTGCAACTGCCATCTCAAACTACATTGAGCGGGGACATGATAAAGTAGGGACCTGCTTGCCAGCTAACACCACAACTAAGCTTGCAGTTCCCAACACTTCGACATGGGAAAGCAAGGTATGAGAGCATGTGCATCAGGCACATCCTATGTTTTTCTAAATTAATCTGTTTACGTGCATGAGGTGCATAGCTAGTGTTTGGTCGCTGGCATGTGAGACAACCTGGCCGATATCAACCATGTTACAATGGCAACTATAAAGAAACAGTATCTACTCAGATATGTATACAAAGATTATGGAATGGTTTTACATGAAACTCAATGGTTTTTATATCATACCAGGTCTGCATGTGGTTTCTTGCTATTTTGTTAGACCATAACTAATAAGTGTTATGTTTTAGTACTGTACTCATCCTGCTGTGTAGAAGAGAAGGTCATCTTGTACAACCCTGCTGCCTGCTTGGGCATCTTACATCTGAGAGGTTTCCAGCCCTCCCATTGCATCCTTCTCCCCTATTCTTCTTTCACTTCTGCATAGTTTCTTAAGTCACCCAACAACATAGCAAATACACTGGAGCCCGGGAGTAACACCCAATTCCCACACCCCAGATACTTACACTCCCCCCCCTCCCCCCCCCATGGTCCTGTCACAGCACTAGCTCTCCAACGCAACTAAAATTACCTATCCCTGCTTAAAAGTAACATATGGCTCCAAAGGGGTAAAAAAAAAACAAAAAAAACACGACTGCTAATTTTGGGGAAAAACGCTATAAAATGTTGTGTGTAAATATACAGACCAACAGCTGATTTAAGCAGTTATGGTGCTGTAATCCAGCCGATACCATATTCTTATGGATATTCCCTGCGCTCCTGAAGAGAGGAAACTAGATCTCAAACTTCACGGGAATGACAGAAACAGTCAAAACCAGCTTGGCTGCTGTCCCATTCAATTTATTACTGTATATATGGTATGTAATGAGATATCTTTTAGTGTGTTTTTGACACGAATGAAAGATAAAAATCAAGAAGTTTTATTATTTTAGCGTAAAAGGTCAACAACTGGCGAGACCTAGGCATCATCATGTTCTGGCTGGTGGAGACTCAAAAGAAGATTTAGTCTAGGTCTAGAGGACCTGCACACGGACTACGCTTTTTTATAGAATGGGGAAAAACCACGAGTTCTTAACTTTAAAGAAGACCCATGGCTGTTCCTGACAAGTCTGTTTTAGTACATACTTGTGTCTCTTGAGACAGAATTCTGAAGCAGTTTCTCTTATAAAACTCTGTTGTTCCTCTGTTATTGCTTTCATATATTACTGAATCAGTCAGCTGGGTGTTCCTAATTAAGGTGTGTCCCTGCACATTGGGACAAAGGCCAATAACTGCTAACAAATTCAGTGAATTCAAGAACACACCCCTGGAATGGAATGGCAAACCCGGAGAGGCAATACTCATCTGACTGATTCAGTAATACATTTCCAGGAGGAACACCACAACATAGATTTAGAAGAGAAAATGTCCCAGGACTGAATTTTATAGAGAACACAAGCATTTACTAAAACAGACATGTTGGGAGATGACACAGGTCCTCTTTATGTCAGTGCATAATGACAACAAAAGTACATTATAATTTATCCCTGGTTTAATGCTAAACCATCATTGATATTTGGTTCAAACTCTGCATATTGTGCATAAAAAATGGCTTTAATGAAGATTTAGAGACTCAGACATTGATTTAAGATCTCTGGCTGATGTTCTGAAGCAGACCCAAACCATTCCCCAGTATACATTTCACTTTTGTATTACAAATAACATGTAAACTTTCTACTGTAAACCACTTTAAATAACAGATGTTACTGAAAAAAGGATATCATCACACTTCTGCTGGTATTCGGAAAGCAGCTGGCTGTAAAACAGAGTAAAATAAATGTCACGGGTAATACACAAACTCATTCTACTATGAAAGACCAGAGTTTCAATGTAGAAGAACACCCTCAGATACAGCCATTGGTACACCATAGAGCTACTATGCTTATACTATGGCAATTTAATCATAGACCTCCCAGTACAAATCAAGTAATAAGAAGGAAAAAACGCACAGTCACCCTCTACCTCAAAAATCCAATCTTTTATATGAACTATTAAAACTTTACTTACATTTAATATTCTCACTTTTCTCCGTCATCAGTTAGAATAGGTTTAAGGTCATTTGACATAAGTACACCAATATGTCAAAAGACAGGTAGAGCTAACTTGCGTTCATGTACTGTATTCTTTGGGAACAGGCTGCAGAGATATCACCTATACTTTTCCTAAAATATGCCCTTTCCCCAAGCCAAACAATGATCATATAAAGGAGCATGGGCCCTGAAAAGAGAGCCACTCAAACATGCTTGAACCTTCACAATGAATATCCCTAAATCAGGCACCTCTAGTCCTATGTGTTTCCTAGCACTTTGCTATCCTGACTACACACCTCTCCCTGTTGTGTCGGATCTAGGAATATTCTCTCTCACAGTAAGGTTCTAACATGGATGAGGAGTGCCTCATTATAAGACTTTCAAGGTTGGAGATAGGGCATATTTTAGGAATTATGATGTCCCTACAGCCTACGCCCTATTAAGACCACAGAGTGAGTGCAAGTTTATGAAGTGGTGTACTTCTGGCACATCCTTAAAATGTTTCACATAATGCAACATTTCAATGGTGAACTGGGTAACTTTTGCGGCTCACCTAAATTAATTACATGCGTTTACAAGACTGTTGTGCACATTTTAATCAAGTTGGTGGAAGTCACTCAAAATACCTCCTTTATTTGTATGGCTATGGGCCAAGGTGCAAATAATGCGAAGATTAATTTGCCAGTATTTTATTCGGATGAAAGGATAAGACAAGTCTAACTAAACAAGTGTTTTGCATGCAATATACTTACTCAGAATCCATTATTTTTTGTTTCAGTGCAATCAAAGCGGCAACATATTCATTTAAACTCTACAGAAAAAAAAAGGAGATGAAAAGAACATTTCTTGTACTGTTACCTTGAAGTTAGATGTCGACCTATTTCTACATTTTCATAAAGCTTCAATTTACACTTTTTTCACTGAATTTCCTACGTTATATAATGGAGGATTCACAGATTCTCGAAAGCAGTAATATACAGCAGATTAATAAGATTTTGACTGAAGTCTCTTCAAAGAGGACATGTGACGTTTCCAAACTTGTCAGTTTTAGTAAATCATTGTGTGCCATGTGAAACAGTTCTATCACAGCTTCTCTTATAACTCTGTGTTGTGCTGTTCCTCTGTTATTCCTCCCGGAAATGGGTTACTGAATCAGTCAGATGGGCGTTACCATTCCTGTTTTCAAAGGGGTGTGTCCTTACATACCCCAAATGTAAGCAGTGATTGGATAGTGTTAGTTTATGCAGGGACCCGCCCGCAATTGGTAACATCCAACTGACAGATTCAGTAATAAAATACTAGAAGGAATAACAACACAGAGATATAAGAGAAGATGCTGCAGAATAGCCATTTCACAGGGAACACAAGGATTTACTTAGACACATCCGGAATGTCCACAGGTTCACCTTTAAAGAGAACCTGTCACATAAATTATGCCCCCCTGTCTGAGGACAGCACAAACTAGTGACAGACATGCTGTTTCCAGCACTGTGCCCCTTATTCTGTAAGATGCTGTAGTTTGAGTATTTATTGCTCAACCCCACCCATCTGAGAATAGCCCCGCCCACCTCAAATGATAAACCTATTACCTTGAATAGGTAGAACCATGTGAATAACTGCCAGGTGGGCGGGGCTAGCCTTTTGTGGGTGGAGCTAAGAATTGCTCATGAATAAGATTTGAGGGGTAACTGCTCTAAAACTACAGCATCTTACAGAATAAGGGGCACAGCGCTGGAAACAGCAGGTCTGACACTAGCTTATGCTGTCCTCAGCAAGGGGGGCATAATCTATGTGACAGGTTCCCTTTAAGTCTCATTGTAAAAAGGATATTAACCAGACTTCAGATTGGTGTGCTGAGGTATAGGCACATTGGGAAAAGCCCTGCCAGTCAGCAGTTTTTCTCCAATCAGCATCACCATCTCAATGCCATGAAGTGCTATGAACAGCATTTCTTGTGCCAGTTTTGTATTTAGGAAGGGCTTAAACTTATGTCCTGCTAGATCAACTTCTGGCTTTGCTTTAAAAACTGCAGCTAAAGAAAAAAAAGTACACAACAATCAGGGTATGTGTACATCACGTTTTTCAGAACCGTTTTTGGATCCGTTTTTCAGACCCAAAACGGATTCAAAAAATGTATCTAACAATGTGCAGTTTGATTTATATTGGTTTCAATGTAAAACACGCATCTTCGTTCAGACGAGTGATCACCGATGCGTGTTTACATGCATCTTTTCGGATCAGTTTTAAGAATTGACATGTCAATTCTACTTGCGTTTTACGCAAGTGAAATTCCCATAGGAAACAATGGAGTGCACTTTTGGAGCCCGAAAAACGGATCCATAAGCGCAACATACTTTTGAGTACGTTTTGGATGCGCTTTTCATATGAAAAGTGCATCCGAAGAACGTATTGGATTAAAATTTGAAGTGTAATACACCAAATCAGCCCCTAGAGGTCTCATTTGATCTAGAAGAACTGTTTGAACTTTAGTAACCTAATGACCTACATTAAGAAGCCCACTAGGGAGAGCTAACAGCATTTTACATGTGTTTCAGAGGAAGCCCAATTGAGGGAGCTATAACAGCATTTTACATGTGTTTAATCTTATAAATTGCTTTTTATATGTATTGAATGATATAAAAGCAGTTTTTTTAGTATAGAATGGGTGTTATTATAGAAGTTTTTAATAAGAAATTTATTAATGTTTTAAATTAATGGTTTATTATAGAATGTTGAGTGGTTTCAGTATAATACTAAAACCACTCAACATTCTATAATTATCGAAAACATTTATAAATTTATTATTAAAAACTTCAATAATTTCTATAAACACCCATTCTATACTAAAAAACTGCTTTTATAACATTCAATACATATAAAAAGTGATTTATAAGATTAAACACATGTAAAATGCTACTACAGCTCCCTCTATTCGGCTTCCTCTGAAACACATGTAAAATGCTGTAATAGCGCCCTCTATTGGGCTTCCTCTTACACTACTATTTTACCACTTTCCACTCTAAGTGAAAATGTAGGTCATTAAGTTACTAAACTTTAAATAGTTCTTCTAGATCAAATGAGACCTCTAGGGGCCGATTAGTATATTACATACATAGTTAAGGATAAAGTATATTACACTAAAGATTCTACCTTTTCAAACTACAACCTGTTTATATATTGAAAAACGAATCCGAAAAACAAATGCAAAACGCATCCAAAAAAGCATCTGCAGCTGCGTTTTAGGATATGTTTTTTGGATGCGGTTTGGATACAATTTCCTTTCTGGTAAAAAACGGATCCAAAACGTCGTGTAAACATACCCTAAACCTTCAAGGATGCAGCTATTTTAGGCCACCACATGTCTACCTTCCCCCAACCACCACTATCACTGCATTATAAGGCTATGTTCACACAGCTGATTTGGACACAGTTGTCAGAGAATTTCCACTCTCAAAACATCCAAAAAAACCTCCAGAACACCCCCAGTTCATTTCCATTGATAATTATGTGAAACAGTGTTGTAGGTCACACCCACAAGGTTTTTACATGTATTTTAGGCGCTTCTTTGGAATCTGTTTTGGGCGCTTTATAATAGGCATCATGTAAATTCCTGAAGCGTTTTCAGTGCTGAAGATCCCCTTAGGAATCAATGGAAAGCGTTAAAACCTTGGCGAGTTTTTAGATGAGTTTTTGGAATGTTTTTCAGCGTGGTTTTTGCCCTGGCTATTAATTTGTATGGGTGAAAACTTAGTCCAAAACTTAATCAAAAACCTCTTCTGAAGAAGCGTGTTTCAGGTGAGATTTTGATGTCGTTTTCGTGCGCTGACAAGTAAGCATCCAAATAAACCGTGTGAACATACACTAAGATCTGCAGCTTTTTATTTTTTTACGTTCTCCCTTATATATGAAGCCTCATATATTGGCAGTCTTTTGGAGTACTACTAATGCATTTTTTATTTATTTTTATTTTTTTTCATGGTGTTCATTGTGTCGCATAAGTGTCATTTAAGCATTATTCTACAGGTTAATACAATTATAGCAACCATGTTGAGTTAAAGGGGTTTTCTCCCTACAAAGATTAGCTTTTAACATGTATGGACAGCTATTGAAGGCTTTTTCCAAATACATTGGTCTTTTGATTTTACCTTAGTCAGAAGAGAAAAGAGATATTAACTGCTCTGAGTACACACAGGTTTCTATGGTTACCTATCCATATCTCTGCTATCTGATTATAGCAAAGAGTGATGTTGCCATAGTGAAAAAAAATTTTTTTATTCAATATTTATTTTAATTTTATTTATTTTTTTATTCTTTTTTTTTTTACACTATGTTTTTTTTTTTTTTTACTTGCAGGGAGAACTGTTTTACTTTTTTTTTTTTTTTTTTTTTTTTTACACTTAGCAATGTATTAGCATATTCATATATGCTAATACATTTAATACATTCTAATCTGTGTCAGTCTGACACAGGCAGTGATTAGGACAGCACACAGGGCTTAGTACACAGACAGTTCTGGGGCCACTCTAGGTCCCCAGGGCTGTCTGTGCAGCCGTTCCCAGGGCTCTGTCGGGTGACCGGGTGATCCGATCACCCGACAGAACAGGGGAACCCTTTGATTGCACTGCAGTAACGCACCGCCGCAATCAAAGGGTTAAAGCACCGGGTTGCGGAGGTTTCCTTCGCTTCCCGGTGCTCGCAGAAGATGCTCTGGGATCAGGGCTGTGTAGTACAGCGCCGACCCCAGCGCAGCTGCGGTGCCGGGAGCCGCAAACTCCGGTGTGTGCAGCGATGACAAAAGTCGTCGTTGCAGACGAACGACCCGCACCGGCTGACGCCAAAAGACGGTGCGTGGTCGTTAAGGAGTTAAAGTGGGAAGGGCCTTAAAGAAACGGGGATATGGATCCTTGCTGACAGACTGGCATACAAAGAGGTCAAAAATATCCTAAAAGATCCGTCGAAGACCAGTGCCGAATGCCACAAGTGCATCCAGCACCACCTGACATTATTGAATGCTTTTTTGGCCTCAATCGTTACTAAAGCCGGAATTAGTAACGGAATTTCATTTAGGCAACTGGCAAACTTTTTCCAGAACCAACAGCACTTTACACATGTTTATCACCGCTGATCTCCCAAACACAAAGGCTCCGTAATATCTGCATTAAGCTCATCCAACTGTGCCCTCGAAATTTTTTTTAAGGATAGCATCCAAGATTATATTATGCCCACCAGTCTCTCTGTACAACTGTTCATAAAAGTTTGCTAACTTCTCAGCAATGAATTTTGGATTGGTCTAGACTGTACCTTTTTGGTTTTTCATTTTTACCATTTTTATAGATTAATTTCATACTAAAAACCCCGTTTCCTGAAACAAAATATTTATGTCCAATGTTTCTCTCTTCTCCCAGACAATACCTGTGTGTCTGAATGATTATCACTATTGCACATCAAAAGCTAAGCTAAGAGAGGAAACTAAACTAGACACATTATTTAAAGGGCTATAGGGCTCCGTTTATTATACTCTGTACACACACATGTCGTTACTATGCACAGGATAATTAGAGGATTCATATAAATATATACTGATTGAGTAAAATACCCTTTTCCCTAAACAAGTTACAAAATACATTTAGGGCATGTCCCCACTGCACGGGTTTTCGGCCGGTTTTTCAGACCGCCTGAAAAACCGGCCAAAAATTAGCACAATGGTGCTCTATGGAAAACTCGTGCAGCAGTCCCCACTGCACGGGTTTTTCCGCCCGGCGGTTTTGCCGCCCCCGGTCTGGCCGCAAAACATTGAGCAAGTACATTCTTCCGTTCTCCCCCTTCCCCTCCGCGGCCCTGGGGCGGCCGCAAAACAGGACAGATACCGGACGGTTTTGTCCTGTGCAGTGGGAACGCGCCCTTACTAGACACCAAAACACATGGGTTTTACCACTGCTGTTATGACATGCTTTTTGGCTATGAAGCGTACTAACCATGAATAAACCAAGCTTTAGTACTGACAATGTTACGCCAGCAATAAACTTAGCATGACATACCTCCTGCAAGGATGTACAGTTCTGACAGGACCCTGCTGCCTCTGAAGCAATGCCAGCCGTCTTTAAGTGGGTCTCCCCAGGCATCATGATGAGGATCACAGACAACCTTTAGGACAGTGGAGAATTCAGGAGTTATATCTATAATAAAAAAAAAAAAATCCAATCATTTTGAATGAAAATCATCTAACAATAATTCCTCAATTTAATTGCAGTTCTACTGCATTTTTAGCATTAAAACTACATTGTTGCTGCCAACACATTGATATGTTTAAGGGATATTCCCATTGTGCAGATTTATGCAACCAAAAATCAGTTTAATCTGGAAAACGTTGTTTGGGCATCAAACACTGAATTTCTGAAAGCTGAAGAATGGAACAGGCACATAAACCTGTTGTGTGTGAATTGACCATTAGTGACTGATCTTTAAAAGAGGTAATTTGATTAAGACGACAACATTCTCCACCACTTAGCTGTCAACTTAAAGAGTGCTGAAGTTCACGCTACTTGACGGCCTATGCACTGTGAGGAGGAGCTAGGAAAGAAAAAACATATTTAAATTATTTTAAAGTGTTACTAATCAGTGGCTCCTGCCAGCTCCATGTTTCAGAGGACCTCAAAGGTACCCTCTAAAGAAAAGTCGAGCATTACTGTCAATCTATCACAGGAACGCAGTGCGACCTTATTCTATGTGGCCTGTGACAGCGCAGCAAAACGGCTACCATACTGATCAATACTACAAACAAAAAACCCAGCGTCAGTACTGGAAGTCTGCACTGTATGCCATGGGGTTGCATACATCAACAGTGGCCATATCCAGACATGTCAGGTCACCAAAGTCTGATGTTTGGGAACAGTCATTTAAAAACTAAAACATTTTGCTGGGATTTTAAATTGTAAAAGGATAAAATATGTACAAATGAGACTAGACTTGCAGTATAGTCTCCTACAGCTCCGTCATGGTATAGGTCTGGATACCTTTATCAGGTATACCGATACATACCGGACACAGAGGCTTGAAACGAGATGCAAATGGCAGTGCTGTGGAGTTGGCAAGCCAAAGCTCCGACTCCCTCATACATGGCGCATGTTTAAGAGAGAACTTTACTGTAGTAAAATAGTAACATCAGACTATATCACCTTATGATACAATAATCAAGCTATTTAGGTAGAACATACACTGACAAGCAAAAGGGTAACAATATTTTGATCTTTTGAATTTCAGGCTCCGTATCTTACCATCCACTAAAGTTTTGTACATGAGGCTACCATCATTTTATAGACAATCATCTTACAGAAATTTGACCTGCAAGTATTTAGCATCTGCTTAGTTCTGCAGATTCTGTCCTGCAACTGTATTGTTAGGGCTTGTTCACGCGGAGGTTTCACTCCGTGTTACAAGCACTTTTTAGATCCGTCTCGGGGACCGACAGAACGGACCCAGAGACGGATCTAAACAATTAGCAGTGAGATTATCACTGCGGGCTATGAGGAAGAAGCAACGGCATTCAAATGAGAGATCATGCAATTCTTTCATAGACGGACCCGAGCTTCGCTATGGCAACACGCAGCTGCGATCTCTCATGTGAACGCCGCTGCGTGTTCTTCATTGCGAGCAGTGATAATCTCACTGCTAACGGTTAGATCCGTCTCTGGCTCCGTCCTGTCGGTCACCGAGACGGATCTAAAAAGTGTAGTTAACACGGAGAGAAAACTGCGTGTGAACAAGCCCTTACTGATTTGCTCCTAAAAATCAAAATGTAAATTTTTTTTATTTTGTTAGCATATGGTAAATCCACCTTTGGCTTTCAATACTGTCTGAATCCTTCTGGGCTCTGGATTCAAACATGTCTCGATCGACATCTGATCTCAGGTCTCTTCTACAAATTCCCAGCGTTGGTGCAGACTGGACTTGGATATAAATACAGCTTTTTCTTCAACTCTACCCACAAGTGTTCAATTGGGTTGAGGTCTGGGGACGGTGGAGGCCAATACAGCAACTCTATTGTCATTGAACCATTCCTTCTCCAACTTTGATGTCTGATTCAGGTCGTTGTCCTGCTGGAAAACTATGTAGTCCTTTTCATACCCATAGTACTCGAGTGTATGAAGTAACTCATCTTGTTGGATACTCACATATAGCTCAGCACTGAGATCACCATCGATCTTGGTCAAGAATCCAACATCTTTGGCTGTAAAACAATCCAATATCATCAGGTTTACTCCACATAACTTGATAGTTTCTTCAAATTCTTGATCCACTAGGCCCCTTTTCCCTTGATTCTTCCAAACCCATTTGCACCCATCAGAGCTCGATCTATTGACTTTTATCTCATCGCTCCAAATCACCCATTTCCAATCTTCCATTTTTTTTAACTTTTTTTGCAAACTCCAAACCAATGCTTCTTATGCAGAGTTTGAAGAAGAGGCAGCTGCTTCTTTTTTGAGCCATCATTCCAGACCTGTGTAATGCGTGTTGCATGGACATCTGTGATCTCATTCTTAAGAAGTATACAAGCCTCTTCCACTGCGGTGTCTGTTGCATTAGAACTGACAGACCTTGTGATGAGCCGACTTGTTGACTCCGATATGTTGCCTGGACGTCTACCTCCTGGCTTTGGAATGAATGAACATAATTCCATATACTTCTGGCCTCACATGATGCAATTTGGCAATTTTCTTAGCCCAGAGACGCTATCATTGAGCTGGACGATGTGGTTTCTCTTTTCTTGGGAAATCTTCTTCATGGCTGCTCGAACCAGTGACCTTTTGCTTGGATATCAACTTAATAACACACATTAGGGAATGTGAGAACAGGTTGCATTTTGTAGTATACAAGAAGAAAAAGAGATTGTCCCACCACCAGGAGCAGAACAGTAAAAATTCAGTTACATGACAAAAATTATTATTATTATTAACATTTATTTTAAAGCGCCATTGATTCCATGGCGCTGTACATTTGAGGGGGGGGTCACATACATGATATGTCAAGTGAGTACAATAATGACAATGAATGACATATAACTGGTACAGAGGGAGAGAGGACCCTGCCCGCGAAGGCTTACAATCTACAAGGAGGAGGGAAGAGACAGGAGGAGAGGGGCAGACATGTTTGTGGGGTAGTACAGTGGCAGCAGGGTTATTGTAGGTTATAGGCAATCCTGAAGAAATGGGTTTTCAGGTTGCTTTTGAAGCTGGTGAGAGTGGCAGAGAGTCTGATGTGTTGGGGCAGTGCATTCCAGAGTGTGGGGGAAGCGTGAGAGAAGTCTTGGAGACGGTTATGTGAGGAGCTAATAAGAGGAGAACAGAGAAGAAGGTCCTGTGAGGAGCGGAGATTGCGTGAGGGGAGATATCTGGAGATTTGGGCAGAGATGTATGGAGGGGAGAGGTTATGGAGAGCCTTGTAGGTCATGGTTAGCAACTTGAAATGAATTCGCTGAGCTATTGGTAGCCAGTGAAGGGATTGACAGAGGGGAGAGGCAGAGGTGTAGCGAGGAGAGAGGTGGATAAGGCGGGCAGCAGAGTTGAAAATGGTTTGAAGGGGAGCAAGAGTGCTAGATGGGAGGCTACAGAGAAGGATGTTGCAGTAGTCAAGGCGGGAGATGAAAGGGGCATGGACGAGCATTTTTGTTGTGTCGAAGTTGAGGAACGAACGGATGCGAGAGATATTTTTCAGGTGGAATCGGCAGGCAGGCAGAACTAAGCATATGCTAAATAGTTGCAGGTCAAAGTTATGTATAAGATACCCAAGATGATTGTCTATAAAATGATGGGAGTCTCACATTAAAAGCTTTAGTGGATGGTGAGATATGGAGCCTGAAAGTCACAAGTTCAAAACACTGTTACCCTTTTGCTTCTCACTGTAAAATATATTTGTTGGATACAACTTTAGAACTTAAACTGGTAAATACGCAAAACGCTGTAGTAAGTGGGGGGGGAGGGGAAACAGCTTTCAACAAAAATGTCCTGAATCACATTTGTGGAGACTATGAATTTTTTCAGAGAAAAAGTATCGCCTCTATCAGATCCTCTTTCATAGATGACCTCACATCTGATCTCATTATTGCCAGGCTAGAGAACGGCCTCTTTATACCAACATGGGCAACATCTCTAACAATCTCAGGGTATAAAGGAGTTGCCTCATGCACAGTCAAAAATTTTCCTGAAATCTGGTCAATCGGTTTGATATGGGAGCAAAATCTTTTCCCCGCGACAATGCTCTTCCTGCTCCCTGTCATCCAAATACTTTTCAATATTAAACTCCTAATGTGATGAGGCTGAAGATATATAGGAGCAGTAGCACTGGCGAGACCCAATTCCTCCTGCTCTTGGCACTGCATTGAAGTAGATATATTTTGGGAGTCAGTCCATTTTATACCGACTCCTGCAAAATAGGCACCAACTCCGACTTCACAGCCCTGGTGAATGGGGTCTGAGCCCTGACCCTGTGCAGACAACATAATAGGCTTCCGCATTATACAAATATTAATACTAATGGAAAAGAAACACTCAAAACAGACCACATTGCCATGTTCCATGAGTAGTATGGGGTGGTGCCTGACGTGGGCAGACGACCCAACAACGGGAAGGTACCTGAGCAGGAGAGTCTGCCTTTTAAAAGAAATGTGTATAAGAAGTCACTTGTAGCAAGGCGAGCGCTACAAACCGTCATCAGGCATAAAATCCCTAATCCTGCGCACTACTGTCAGTACCGTGAACAAGTCCACCCCACCTATACTCATTCAGTGTCAATTACAGTACATGGAAATACACAATATTAGTGGCCGCCAGAAGCAGCGCATCATAGCGCCTGCAAGTATATAACACACATGAGGTGACCAGAATACTGAATGCACATTGGAAGTGTCAACATTACTACAATGACCAAATATCATACACACAGGATACTATAAAGTAAACACACAAGGACAGTCAGCAGTGTGTACATTACTAAAATGACCAGATACCACACAGGATACTATACTGTATACACACTAGGGCTGTCAGCAGTGTGTACATTACTATAATGACCAAATACTACACACACAGGATACTATACAGTATACACACTAGGACTGTCAGCAGTGTGTACATTACTATAATGACCAGATACTACACACACAGGATACTATACAGTATACATACTAGGACAGTCAGCAGTGTGTACATTACTACAATGACCAGATACCACACAGGATACTATACAGTATACACGCTAGGACTGCCAGCAGTGTGTACATTACTTTAATGACCAGATACTACACACTGGATACTATACAGTATACACGCTAGGACTGTCAGCAGTGTGTACATTACTATAATGACCAGATACTACACACAGGATACTATAAAGTAAACACACAAGGACAGTCAGCAGTGTGTACATCACTATAATGACCAGATACTACACACAGGATTCTATACAGTATACACGCTAGGACTGTCAGCAGTGTGTACATTACTATAATGACCAGATACTACACACAGGATACTATACAGTATACACGCTAGGACTGCCAGCAGTGTGTACATTACTATAATGACCAGATACTACACAGGATACTATAAAGTAAACACACAAGGACAGTCAGCAGTGTGTACATTACTACAATGACCAGATATCACACAGGATACTATACAGTATACACGCTAGGACTGCCAGCAGTGTGTACATTACTATAATGACCAGATACTACACAGGATACTATAAAGTAAACACACAAGGACAGTCAGCAGTGTGTACATTACTAAAATGACCAAATACCACACACACAGGATACTATACAGTATACATACTAGGACAGTCAGCAGTGTGTACATTACTACAATGACCAGATGCCGTACAGGATACTATACAGTACAGTATACACACTAGGGCTGTCAGTGTGTACATTACTATAATTACCAAATACCACACATACAGGATACATACAGTATACGCACTAGGACTGTAAGCAGTGTGTACATCACTACAATGACCAGATACTACACACAGGATACTATACAGTATCCACGCTAGGACTGTCAGCAGTGTGTACATCACTATAATGACCAGATACTACACACAGGATACTATACAGTATACACGCTAGGACTGCCAGCAGTGTGTACATTACTATAATGACCAGATACTACACACAGGATACTATACAGTATACACGCTAGGACTGTCAGCAGTGTGTACATTACTATAATGACCAGATACTACACACAGGATACTATACAGTATACACGCTAGGACTGTCAGCAGTGTGTACATCACTATAATGACCAGATACTACACACAGGATACTATACAGTATACATACTAGGACTGTCAGCAGTGTAAACACTACAATGACCACACACACAGGATACTAGACAGTATACACACTAGGACTGTCAGCAGTGTGTACATTACTTTAATGACCAGATACTACACACACAGGATACTATACAGTATACACACTAAACTGTCAGCAGTGTGTACATTACTATAAAGACCAGATACTACACAAAGAATACTAAACAGTATACAAGCTAGGACTGCAAGCAGTGGTGTACATTACTATAATGACCAATACTACACCAGGATACTATAACAGTATACCACGCTAGGACGGGTCAGCAGTGTGTACATCACTTAAAACCAGATACCACACAGGGGTACTTTACAGTATCACCTAGGGCTGTAGCGTGTGTACATTACTTTAATGACCAGATACTACACACAGGATACTATACAGTATACACGCTAGGACTGTCAGCAGTGTGTACATTACTATAATGACCAGATACTACACACAGGATACTATACAGTATACACACTAGGACTGTCAGCAGTGTGTGTACATCACTATAATGACCACACACAGGATATTATACGGTATACACACTAGGACTGACAGCAGTGTGTACATTACTATAATGACCAGATACTACACACAGGATACTATACAGTATACACACTAGGACTGTCAGCAGTGTGTACATTACTATAATGACCAAATACTGCAGAGGATACTATATAGAAGGCATCCTAAAACTGCGGCATCTGGTCATTATAGTGATGTACACACTGCTGACATTCCTAGTGTGTATACTATATAGCAGGCATCCGCAAACTGCGGTCCTGAAACTACAACTCCCATCACTCCCACTGTTATCGATTATATAAATTCATGATGGGAGTTGTAGTTTCCCATGCAAAATTTTAAAACGCACTTCCGAAAAAAAACGTTTAATTTAAAAATTTCCAAAAATGACTCGTCTCTCCATTTACACACAGCCGACGCTGTAAAGTCCCGGGATCGGGCGGCCGAGACACGGCTTTACTTGGGACTGGAGAGGACCGTACCTTGTCGCATGACTGCTATTGCACACACATCGTCATTTATTGATGCATTTAAGGTACTGTGACTTGTATTTATAAGGCTCTCATTCCTTGATTTAACATAACATCGCACTATGGTAAGTCTGTTCCCCGTTTTTTAGTGTGTATTTTTTTGAACCATCTCAGTACACCTCCTGACAGTTCATTACTATATGTATATTTGTACCCATGGCAGGGTGGATAAAAATCAATGGTTTTTTTAAAAAAAAAATAAAAAAAAAATATCGGATTTTTTTTAATTTAAATCTGAATTTTTTTATTTAAATTTTTTTTCATAAACTGCTTTTTGAGGAAAATATTTTACCATCCAAAGGTTCTTCCATCATAAGATAAAGCTTTGTTGTTTAACTCAGTAGAATAAAGGCTGTATATGTGTAACATTCACAATGCCATGCTCTTCCAGAGGTTTCTGTAGTATTAGTGGGCAGTTTCTCTCCCTTATTATCCCCAGACGCTCGCTTTACTTAGCAGTTCTCAAAACTGAATTTGACTCCGCAGAGGTCCAGCCTCTTCTTCACAGAAAAAAATGTTACAACATGAACAGAGTTGAGAAAAAGACCTTAATCCTTTTGTTCTACAAACCTATGAATCAGAATCAACCCTTCAGTGCCAAGTCCAAGAAGTTAGACAATTATGTTTCTGATTGTTTGGAGTGGAATAGATCTGCACAACACAAGAAGAATGTGAATCTAAGTGGGAGGAGGAGGAAGGGCAAGCAGACAAGAAAATGAAATGAAACTTTGAGCACAATATGCAGCATAGCCACAGCAGACAAGTCTGGATCGTTTGTGTGTACGATTGAGGTTTATTACATTCTTTCCTTATAAGGGCAGTAGGGCCGTAAAAGAGCCCCAGTTTGGGATTTTTAATGAAGCTCCTTGCCTATCGGTAAGGGCAGGCATGCGTGCAAAATTGCAAACGATGCAACAAAGAGATGCAAGGCCTGGTGGCACGAATGAGGCAACATAAAGAGAAGTGCGGTATGAAGATGACCAAATGAAACACTTCTGAACAGGCAGGATCTTCAGGTTGGTAAACATTTTTATTGAATCTATTTCTAAAGACTGAACTGTCATGTGTGAGAAAATTATATTTTTATTTTTAAACTGCATGTTACTGTCATTTGGTAAGTTATGATGAAGAAAAAACAATATTCCTTTTGGGGCGGGGGGATGTGTTGTGTACAATAAGCAGAAATTGTATAAACAATAAAATAACAGCAATTGACTTTTTTTGTTCAGGGGAATTCAAGGATTCTGGAAACTATCCACCTCCAAAGATCACCATCATCCTGTTCTACAGTTTCGAGTTATCCATCCGGATAGTGCTTCATTACAGCAGCAGATCATCATCAGACACCCACAGCCACATATCACCATCACCCAAAAGGAAGAAAAAACCTTTACCCCCCTGGAACCACCATAGATAGGTTTGTGATAAGAACTAGCAGATTAGAAAAAGAGTTGATTGATGAAAAAATTGGGCAGTTTATTTATGCAATAACTCTTCTTTCCGTCTGACTGAGAACCCACATTTCATTAATATGGTTCAGTCACTGAGACCAGGATACGTCCACCAGAGAGCTGAGTTGCAGGGAAACTGCTGGATAAGGTATGAACAGAGAAATGGAGCAATGTGCAACAGCTTGGGGGGTAAATTGTTAACCTAAGTATTGATGGGTGGAGTAATGTCCACAATGAACCTATTGTATGTGCTTGTATAACAACCGAAGAAGCTAACGACTTCCTTGCACAAACAATGATACCAGGAAATGCACACACAGCAGAATATTTTACAAGAAGGGGCAGAAAAGCTATAACGACATGTGAACAAAAATTCAATGTCTAGTACGCAGTTTTTGGGCACTGGACAATGCTGCAAACGTATCCAAGATGAGAAAGATTTAGAAAAGCGGGAGGGAATACAAAGCTGCTAATAACAATGGTTGCAAATGCTCAATTTTCTGCACCTCTTAGCCAAGACTTAAATGTTCCAGAAATAAAGGCTAATGTTGTTGGGAAAATTTCTAAATACTTCCGTAATAATCATTTTGCTGCAGCAGCTCTGAAAAGGATGGGTGGAACCCAAACTAACGCTCCACAAGATGTTAGATGGAACTCTGTGGTGGACTGTTTTTAGCAGTTTTATCAAAAACTGGCCTATTCTGATGACATTTGTGAAGAAAATCGAGATAAAATAGATGGCACTGTCACGGCCCAAAAACCTCAAATTGGGCTTAAGAGAAATGTTGAAATTGCTGAGCTTCCTGAAACCCATCTCTCAAGCTTTAAACAAAATACCGAAAAATAGTGTTTTATTGCGGATGCTGTTGAAATTTGGAAGGAACTGAGTGAACACTTAAAAACAGAAATACACATGGACAGAATTAAATTACAAGCACTAAACAAACGAATGGGACCAAGCACTGACTCCAGCTATTTTTTGGCAAATATTGTCATATCCAATATCAGGGTCCCAAAACCTAAGTGTGAGGAAGGGAAGTTAGTATGACATGGGTATCCAGCAACATCCATTTTAATGCCAACTATAATAAACTTCAGAGCTAAGGGGGAACCATTCAAGAAATATATGTTTGCTGAAGATATTTTAAGGAAGGTCACACCAGTAAAATGGTGGAAGTCATTAAGCGCTTATTAGAGACTGTTCAAGTAATGATTTCACTTTTAACCCGCAGTAGCTTCTTCTGCAGGCGTTGAAAGAATATTCTCTTCCTTTGGACTCATTTCTTCTAAATTGAGAAATCGGTTGGGAACCAATAAAGCAGGAAAGCTTGTTTTTCTTTTCCGGGTTATGAATAGGAACAAAGAAGAAGATGAAGGAAATGACGACAAGTGAGCTACAGAGGACAGAAGGGACAGTTTGTATTTAGTTTTTATGTGTCGGCTGGCTGACAGTCTAAGTTTCTTAAAAATATATATATTTTGTTTAGCCAAATTAGTTAACAAACATGGATGTTTGTTTAAGCAAATAACTTAGCTGTAATGTTGTTAAATTTTTTTCAGTTGAATAAATCTATTTAAATTGTTATTAAGGTCAGGATTATTTTTCTCCTTCCCAAGTACAACAGAACAGTGGTGTCCAAATATGAATGATTAACCCATTAAACTGGAGAAAAAAAGTAATATAAAAAGTAAATTCTAAAAATCTTCATCTTTTCTTGCATGTTAAAATAGCAAGAACTAGTTTAGGTAGAAACTTTGATTTAAATCAAGATTATAAGGTTTAAATTGTGATTTAAATCAAATCCACCCTGACCCATGGTCTATTTTCTTATCTATTGTCCCCAACTTACCCCCTGAGGTGACCGGTAAACTTAAATAAGGGGCCAGTCGAAACATGTCTGATTTAGGCACTAGTGAGGGATAGGTTCCTGACAGGTACGCCCTTATCAGGACGATATTTCCTGTTTGATAGGCTAGGATTTAGTCACTTCGTTAGGGTGCAATAGGGTATACTTTTGCTTATCACGTCTTTTTTGTTTTTGGTATTTATAGCAAATATTACCTTCTTTCTATTTGTGGAGAGATATTCTTTTATTGATAGTTTTAATAAAAGTTAAGTTTTATAAGACTTCCTCTTTTTTTCAGTATATGGTAGTTGTGGTCAAGAGGTATATATAGTTTATTTAGTCATTACTATTTATGGTTTTTGGGGCGTTTTTAATTTGTTGGTTTTATTTACCAAAATTTTCCTGATTTTTTTTGA